>BMAV01000521.1:337243-384231 GCA_019973955.1 Trichonephila inaurata madagascariensis | reverse complement strand
TTGTGGTCCAATTAAGCAACCCAGAAGTATAAAACTTGGCACATAATTACTCCAGGTCCTAATGATGTGTACTATGAAGAGGGTTTTTCGAAATCTGCTTTAGAATTTTTTAAAATTAAATTTTTAAGTGATTTCCCCATTTTTTTAAAAAAAAAAAAACACTGGATTTTAGTTTAGTTGGTTGGCAACAGTCAAATTTCTCTTGCTTATATTTTATTTGATTATTCTGAACCATTTTTACATTGAACGCATTTTATCCTTTTGCGTAAGTTCAAAAAAAAAAAGGATGTAATTTTAGAAAAAATTTCAGACTAAATCATCATTCTACATGGAGTGAAAGGTGGGCAAGATGTAGCGTTAAAGTAGAGATGATTTAGTTCTCAGCTTAACTTAACATTGGCGCCGACAACCTTCTGTGTCGTGAATAACAACAGCCCGCAAACGTGAGTGGGTGATACTAAAGCCTAGCCACCGCATTAAATTTATGTATCTGTGTAATTTTTGTTTGTGATTATTTTTTTTGTATTGTAGTATGTAATAGGCATGTTGAATGGAACAACTACCCATCTTGCAAGCCTAATGTTATTAAAGCTACTATTTTTATTGTACTCTCCACTTTTAAAGATATTTACTTTCCTTAAAATGTTCTATTTCATTTTATGCTCCTGATTAATCTTAGCTATACTATGAGCATCAAGAAAACCTGATTACCCTCTTTGAACCTTTTTGTTGCATCTGAAAATTTTTAGTTTACCACATGTTGCTTATTAATTTTGTTTTTTTTAAAGGATCAACAATGCAAAAACATATGTACATATTTTGGTACTAAACAGTTGTAAGGACCTTGGGTTTGCACGGTTTTGCATTTCCTTATTCTTTCTAACCTAAATGTTGGTGGTATTACAATGTACGGTTGTGCTTCGGCTACAATGTTCTCATCTGATGTTGATATCACAGCAGAAGGTAGTCGGCCCCAAAGTAAGTAAAGCTTGGAACTAAATCATCACCTTTAGCGGTACGTCTTGCCTACGTCCATCCTAATAGCAAGGCAATTTGATCTGGAAAAGGTTATTGATTTTCTTCCTTTATTGGCTAATTTCATGTATTATTAGTGTAGCGTGAGTGAGTGAATATTAACGTCGCACTGTTTAGTTACACGAGGTCTTTTGGCGACGGACCACGTAATTTTGAACCATGGTCAAGTGACGTGGACGACACCTGAGTTGACACCCCCTCTCCAAATTATCACATCACACCAACGAGAGGACGTTTCAGCTGTCGACAGATTTAATGTGCATCGCTGCCCTACACGGCGGGTCTTTAGTGGTACTGGGCTCGAACTCATGACATGCCTGTCATTATCCGATACCTTGACCACTGGGCTTGCTTGATTGATTGATTGAATATTAACGTTGCACTGTTGACCACTGGGCTACCGCAGCCCTTATCATTGGTGTGGCAAAATAGTACAAAAATATATAGCCTATAACAGGGATGGCGAACCAGTGGCACGCGTGTCATTGATGGCACGTGACGCAATATTTTGGGCACGCTATTGATCAAAACAGTTCCCAATTTAGTTCAAAATAACAAAAATCATTATGAAGTAGTGCGTATAAACGCGAGTGATCGGTTAGATGTACATGAGAAACGAGGAGAAGAAAGAGTTATTGAAGAATTTATTTCTGGAATTAATTCTTCGATCAAGGAATTTTCAGTAAGATTTTCTCAGTTCAAAGAATTATCAGAAACGCTCAAGTTTATTAGGTACCCTGATGTGACTCAATTTGATAAACTGAACTAGTCCCAATTCGATTGGCTAGGAATTGAAAAATTGAAATACAATTGATTTTTTCCAGTCTAGTTCATTATGGATTCAAAAAGTTATTGAAACAAGGAAAAAGTTGGAATTGATTGAAACAGAGAGATTAACAAGCAGTATAAGTAAAAATGCAAGTAATGAAACTTTGGAAATATGTAATTTGATTCCAGACACATTTAACTGTTTGAACCATATTTTCATCTATGCTGCGAATCATTATTTTCAGAGATGAAGAACATTAGAGATTCAGGTGACTCCAATTGAGCATGTGTTCTGCATAAAGTAACATCTCACAATCCTAATATAAGCTATTTGTCATCTAATTTGTAACAACAGAATTCACACTATTATTACTTTAATTTGAATACCTTGTATAACTAAAACATTTACTATTATACAATGCAAAATGTATTTCTTCGTAGTAAATAAACATTTTTGAGAGTTGTTGGTATTTGGCTTTATTATTTCCCCAATAATTACTAGTCAAAATTATTTGATGTCACGACTATACTTCCTTAAAAATTTCCTTAGAAAAAATGGCACGTTGATCCATAAAGGTTCGCCACCCCTGGCCTATAACAAAAGAAAATAGCACTCAATTCAGACTAATTGGGATTATCAGATCGTTCGAATTTTATGTATTTACCTATTAGTGTCACCATAGCCACATTAGTGCCATGCGAATCACTCCTTGATATTAAAACAACAAAGATTTTTTTTTGTAAGATTTTGGTGGGAAGTAGCATGATTTGTGCAGTGCCGATTTGACTGCAGTGACGCTAATACGTTGAATATTTTCTGAGCCGTTTATGGTAGTTTCATCAAAATCGGACCTCTATCTATTTAAGGTTGAATTAATGTTGAAATTTCTACTATGTGCTAGGTTACTTCATATTTATTTGTTTATTTTATTCATGTTAAAATTTTTTATGTTTAAGATTTTCCTTCAATATTAGGGCTTATTTTTCTTTTTTAGATAATCTTTTGATTTAAATTAATGCTATGATTTCTATTTTAGTGTCACACAATTTTATGTTTGTTTATTTTTTGAACTGTAATTTTCTTGCCTATAATTATGTGATACCTTGACTCAATAGTCAGTTTTTAAGTCAAAAAAGGATTTGTAAAGCTTTTTGTTAACAGAAGCTTAGATTATGTGGTACTTATGTATTAACGTCACCGCAGCAAAATTGGTGCAACGCGAATCACACTTTGATAAATACTAAAACAGCGAAGAGTCTAACATATTTTATATGAAAAACCAGGCTCCACTTATTCGTTTTTTATGTTTCTGAGGTGGAATTAGAATGGTTTTTCGAAAAAATCAGCGTGAAAAGTGTTTTCTTTCAAAATTTTCTTTTTCAATTTTGGCAACGTGGTTTTGTTTACAGTTGATTTAGGGCTGTCGGCTGAAGTTCTTTAAATTTAGCCAATTTAATTCTTTTAAGTAACTTCAAACAAAAGTTACATAATATTTCTCTCTTTTAGTAAGTTTTCAACTTTCATTAATTCTAATATTTTAGCACACTGGGATGAATGGATAGATTATTAGAGGAAATTTATTCACCTCAGGGCTAAATACAGTTTATTTACTGTACACAGGTACATTTATGCAGTTCTTGGATAAATATATAAAATTACAGGAACACGTGGGGAAGGACTTCCCGCGCGATGCGTACACCAGAAAATCCACCATCTTAACCAATCAACTCCCTGTTTCCCACCAGGGGGAAAATAAACTAATACTCTGTCTGGTGGCGCCATCTAGTGGTCATTACAATAAATAAATAATTAATATTACCATTTGTTACATCCTCCCCCTCTGGTTCCGACGGCGTCCCGACGAGGAACCAGAAGTCTGTTGTACCTTTGGTGGACGGCCACATTTACGAAGAGGAATAATTGGTACAGAGATAGGAGGACTATTTCCCGTGTTAATGTGGTGGTCTAGCGTAGTTGTTGCTTCTCCCCAGGCTCGAAGATGTTTTGGAAGGATTCCAACGGGAGGTTAAGTTTCTCCTTCTGGACAGAGGTCAAACTTTCACCTTCCCCCTCTCTTAATTGACAGGGGTTGCTGGACATCTTCTCGGCTATGGACGGGGTGTCCAATTCTTTACCAAATGGGTACTTGTGGGTAGGATTGTCCCAAAAATGCCAACAAGTATTCTTCACATCTAGAACCAAACCAGCAGAACTAAGGAAACATGTTCCTAGAAGAGTTCGATTTCCCTTTGCCTTTGGGAGAATTATGAATTTGGTCAAGACTGATCTCCCCCCAATCTCTACCATCACTTGGGTTGTGAGGGCCTCACCTGTGGTCTGTTGACCATCTGCCAAGCTCATTTCTAATGTGGTTTCCTGGAAGATGAGTCCTTTGTCCTTAAATACCTGGTACATCCTTCCCCAGCAATTGAATGTGAAGATCCTGTGTCAGCACAAACACGTCCCTTTATTCCACAGAAAGTTATGTCGACTAGGGTCAATTGAGGGCTTCTGGTCTGAGTTGTGTAAGCATTGATGTGATTGGTTGCTACGTCTGTTCTTTGTGAGGAGCTGGGGTTGTAGGTAGGGCACCTAGATTTTATCACCCCTTGTCTCCCACAGCCATAGCATCTGAGAGGGGATCTCTCATTTGGTACTAGATGGGGATATTCTCTTTTGGGAAGGCGGTCAGGTTTCCTGGATTATACCTGTCTTCCATCATTTACGGTTTCACTTGCCTTCACATGTTTCCTAGGACCACTGGGTAAGGAACGCCGGATATTGTCGAAAGCTTCCAGCTTATCTGCTAACATTTCTGGGGAGATAATTTCTTCCCAGATATCCAGGTAATGTTCCTTACATTCTGGAGAACATCTCTTTTTCATTTGATCTGCAATCATCAAATTCTTCAAGCCGTCAAAAGAATCAATTTTAAGCTCATTGAGCCAACCTTCAAAATATGCTCGGATTTCAAAATAATAATCCTTCCTCGTCCCATTTGGGCTTTTTCTGTGACGTGAAAACAGCTCCCGGAATTTTTCTGCGGTTAACTTGAACTGTTACAGAAACATTCCTCGAATGTGGGAGTAATCCCTGCATTTCTCCTCAGGCTCACGGGCAATGAGGGAGGTTACATCACTAGGTAGGGCACCAATGAGATAGGGTACCCACAGATCTTTACCAAGATCCAAAAGCTGCATTTGACGTTTGAATAAGGTGAGGAACAAGTCCATGTTATCAACTTCAGGATTAAATGTTGGTAACAGCATTTTTAATTCGATTTTTGTTTGGGGTAGGGTTTGTGGACCTACGACTCTTTGAGTCTCATTTTGCAGTCGTTTTTTCTGCAGCTCAAATTCACGCAGTGTTTGCTCTTTTTGTTCGTTTTCCTCGTCTATCCTATTTGATACGATTCCCTCAAAGATTCATTTCACAAATTCAGGGTCTTCCTTATAAACATCATTTGATAAAATTTTAGCCCTTAATTCAATTATTTTTAGCTCTTCCCCATCAGACTCAAACTCACCTAACTCAATAACAAGGTTAATGAGATCAGCTTTTTTCTCTTTTCCCAGAAATGACATGATTGAGAAAATTAAGAGTTGCAAATAAATAAAATAAATAACTAAGGTCAGGGCCTGATTGTCCACCAAAGCTCTTGCAGATATGGGAATACACTTTAAAATATAGCTAGCCTTTAAATCTTATAAATTATTATGCACTTCAAAAAACAATTAAAACGGGTAAATAAATTAATAACATATTCAAAATACCAACAAGGAACATTAATTCAAAGAATAAAATAATATAAAGAAAATTTAGGAATCATCAGTTGTAATGATACAAAAAATTCAATGCAATGAAAATACTAAACAAAACTAAAATAATCAGGCACGTAATGAATGCTACCTAAATTCAATATGAAATCAGTAAAATATCAAGCAAAATAATAATTATCAATGGGCAATTCAAAATATTTAACAGGAAACGTTATCTCAAGGAATAAATTAATATAAAGCAAAATTAAGAATTATCACACACACACATTGCATAAGAATACCAAAAAAATCAATGAAATAAAATAATAAAATAAGATCATTCACACACACAAAATTGTGTAATGCTACAAAAATTCAATATGAAATTCTTCTATAGTATATCAAGTGTTCTGACACAGTCAATAACACTGCAGCAGGATTGCTATCACTTTTTTTTTTGAAAAAAGAACACTCGCCACGCTGTAGCAGGATTGCTATCACTTCTCTCTTTTCTTCTTTTTGCAAAACACACACACACACAATACTGTAGCAGGTTGCTACCACTTGTATATGAAAAATGCACAAAACACTATTGCAGGATTGCTACCGCGAATTTTGAAGAATGATCACTAGCACTAACGCACTGTAGCAGGATTGCTACCGCGAATTTTGAAAACTTTCAACAGGAAATAGGTTTTCTTTTTCCTCTACAGACAATTGAAGTCAGGATGATTCATTTTGTCTCTTTCGATTTCCAGAGATTTTCGGCAGGACCGTACGTAGATGGGTGATTTCAAAATGAAAAAGTATTCGGGGTTCATCTCTTGCTTTAGAAGGCTTGAGGCGCAAGACTTTCTTCCATAATGGTATGGTTTACTGAGCCGGTTAAATTTTCATTTTCCTGCGGCGTTTCCTCACAGCGGCGGTTTCTGCTTCTACGGGGTCGTAAAGCTTCTGGCCACGGATCTGGGCGCCAGTTTTAACACACTGGCATGAATGGATAGATCATTAGATGAAATTTATTCACCTCAGGTTTAAATACAGTTTGTTTACTGTACACAGGTACATTTATGCAGTTCTAGGATAAATATATAAAATTACAGGAACACGTGGGGAATTACTTCCCGCGCGAAGCGTACACCAGAAAACCCACCGTCTTAATCAATCAACTCCCGGTTTCCCACCAGGGGAAAAATAAACTAGTACTCTGTCTGGTGGCTCCATCTAGTGGTCATTACAATAAATAATTAATATTACCATTTGTTACAATATTATAATTTTTGTTGTTGCAAAATGCACTCAATAATGAGCGCACAAGTTCAATAAAGTCACCAAAAATGGTACAACTGGCGGTAAACCAAATATTCATGCTGGTAATCTTTTACCTCCTCATTTGCCAAACAATTCGGGGTCTTTTCTTATCAGCAGCATTTTTTTCAAAATACATAAAAAATGGATGGAGGACCTATAAGAACTAATAATTATTAACATTGTTTGTGTATAGATTGTGTGCTGTCACCAATAACGCCAAGTTGGCGAGATTTGCACTGGCGAAACGGAGAAGTACCAATTTATGTAACTGGTTTATTTTTGTTTATGATTATTTCTTAAATAATTTTGCGGTTTGTAACAATGCATGTTGACTACCTTTCTTGCAAGGCCTAATGTTATTACTGTACTGGCCACTTTTAAAAATATTAGGCTTTTTATCCTATGTAAATTTTTTAATATATTAAAGTAAGAATTTGTGCATTTGTTCAAATGCAGATACATCAATTATGACATAATTCTCGTTAAATTCATACGTATTTTTCTACACACGATAATATTAGAATATTTGTGAAAATTTTGAAATTCTGAATATTTGTAAAATATCTGTATAGAAAGTGCTCTCCCCCTATACTACACTTGAGCCGAATATTTAATGCTCATTTTAAGTGCCCAAGAAAATTACATTAATTATATGCATATATTTTTGTGTAATATAAAGTTCGTATATATAATTCAATACACAAATTTTATTATGTAGAAATAGAAGAAAACTAAGTAGGTTAAAGTGCAGTATAGGGGAGGGGGCACTTGGTGCAGTCCTTTTTTTGGCAACTAGAAGTGGTCGACAAGGTACTTTTTTCGGAATTATTTATTATTTATTTTAGAATGAATTCTCTCGATATCTCACCATGACATTTAGATAAAAATTGCCAAATCCGAAGAAAAATCGTTAAATCAAAAAGTGCTCCCCCCCCCTATACTACACTTGAGCCAACTGCACAAACTTGCCTGATGATTATTTTATTCGTTCCTTTTATGTGACTCTAATATTAAACATTCTGAAAAAAATCCTTTTAGAATTTATATTTTATCTACTGCTCTATTTTAGACGAGATATATTATGCCGATTGTAAATTTTCATATAATCTAAAGGGTCTATCACGTATGTAAGGTAATAAAATTACTAGATTTTCTCTCTTTGTGTACAAATATTATATTAAAAGGATCATCCTTCAGTTTTTGTTGAATTTAATACACACACACTCATACTGTCACACACATATATACTAAGGTTTAAAGAAGCTAAGTATTTCTCTCTCTCTCTCCCGTATTTTAAGGTAAACACATATATATCCCCTTAATAATATCATAATAAATATTTTCTTCTTTCGAAAATTCAATAAAAAGCTATTTCTGTTTTATCTGCTCAAAACACTTAAATGTTGTATCCGCAAATGTGCTCTCCTTCCTTAATGATTTTTTAATGATCACAATTCACGTCTGCGGTTGAACAATTTGGAAAAAAACACCTTAGACATGCTGTTGTTTACTAAAAGTGATCTTGAGAATTTCTTTTATAACTTACCATAATCATAAACAAAATAGTATTTTTTAAATCGATTTTTGAATGCAAGTTCTTTAATGTAGACTTTTTATGATTAAGAGCTAAAGTAATTATTTTTATAAATTATTCTATTACTTCAATTAGTTTGAAGGATCTATTTATTTTATTTCAAATAAGATTTCATTTATTTGAGAAATTTTATTGGTTTTATTTCGATAATATTCAAGAAACTTCAATAACTAAATTTATTTTTAGCAACCTGAATATAACTGTAAAATAAACTTCTTTATTAAAATAATATGAAATAGTATTATTTGCATATTGACTTGTAAA
Organism: Trichonephila inaurata madagascariensis; assembly: GCA_019973955.1. NCBI lineage: Eukaryota > Metazoa > Arthropoda > Arachnida > Araneae > Nephilidae > Trichonephila > Trichonephila inaurata. The sequence goes on along the minus strand of BMAV01000521.1, from coordinate 375,500 downwards.
ACTAATTAGATTACAGTGTTAAAATGGTATGCTATATTTAGTCAAATCAACATACTTTTCCCATTCTGCGAGCCAAAGAGCCATCTCAGTACAAAGCAATTATGATTCAGATTTTTATTAAGAGGATTTAACTAATAATCCTTTTAATTCAGATTTTCTATCAACATGTTTGAATGAATCAAACATTAAATCTTTTCAAAAACTTTTTTTAGAAATTTCGAGAAAATATTAATTTTGTGCAATTTGTTTGCAAGTCTTAAATCCTTTAAATGATTTGCCCATACACCATACGGGCTGCTGAAAGTTGCCTCAACCGGTTTGCCCGTACGCTGTACGGGTACTAATATTTTCTTCTTTCTATCAATAATTTGCACATATTTTTCATTCTTATAGTGAGATTATTCGAGCTAGTGTTTTTAAGAGAAGCAGTTTGTCCATGGTACTAAAATACTTCTCATCCGGGATTCACTTTAAGGTGAAGGTGGGGATTTTTCATTAAAGGCAGAAATTTATATTTTTAAAAATATTCGATAATGAACAGAAATTGGAAAGTCAAAGTGCAATTCGTTGCTTGAGAAGAAACGAAAATGGAAAGATATTCCAAAAAAGCCGATATTATCTCTGTCCCCATTGCAAAGTAAGACTTAGTATTACACCATGCTTCAAATTGTGTGTGCATATATATATATATATATATATATATGCATGCACACCTAAAATCTTTAACCATTTTGAAAAGAGGCTGGAACGTGAAATTTTTTTTTAAGTATGAGAGAAATTCTTCAAGCTATACACGAAACATATCCTTCGTAGCACTCAGAGTGTACTTATAAAAAGCAAACATTTAAGTTTTTTTGTGTTCCTCAATTATAAAATAAAAAAATGTTGTGAAAATTTTAAAATTGAAAACTAATATAAATTTTTCTTTCGCATTGTGTTAAGTATTATGCTTAGATATATGCAATAAAAAATTGCCTTGTTTTGGAACATTTTGGGTAAAAAAAATTGACTGCTTAAATGGTTAATATTCAAAGCATGGAACAAAAAGTTTACAAAATATGCATTCTGATGTGATAATTAAATGTTTCTTGCTGGGAATCAAAAATGGAACACTATGACTATATATATAATTCTTCCAACAGAGATCGAACTTTCTACTCACTTAGATGTCAATAAAAAAATGAAATTTATTCGCATTGTAATGCACATGCAAATCATGAGTGCTAGTATTGCCACCTATAAACGTTATAAGAAGAACAAACAGATGGTTGTTTTAAAATGATCGAATTTTCTTCCCCAACTTTTTGAGTGAATTCATATAGTTATATAAAGGTTATGTACATGGCGCGAGAAGCGCGGCCTAGTGCCTATGTGTGGGAGTTTCTAAATTGTGTTATCCTTGTTGTAAGGAGGGAGTGGTTGGAGTGTGGTGTGTCCTCCTGTATCTTTGCCAGAGTTTTAAAAATGATGTCTTCGTCCTACAAATAAAAGCTTTTAAAAGCCTGCTCAAGGAAGGATATTTTTGATTAGGTTTTACATTATTAATATTAATTTGTGAAAGTAAATGCGTAGTAATTGTGACACGGAAGTCACCGAGCATGTTTCTGAATTTGACTGTGGATGAATCATGATTTTTCTTTTAGCTATTACGATTTTTTCCTACAAAAGAATCGATACTTACATTGGGCGAAAACTCAAGCCACATTACACAGCCACGGGTATTGTAGACATTAAAAGGATGGTTCAATCGAAGGGAATGATTGCCCAAGCCTCGTCAGATCACCGAGCATTAAGGTAGGCATGTTGATCACACCGCAGGATTGAGAACCCTATTCTGTTACACAATTATCTATAGGATAAACTTGGTAAATATGGCCACCTAAACACTTAAATGAAAATATATACTACACTAAAACACTTTCCATTTTTCCGAAATTAAGATATTTCAAACTTTAGAGTATGGTCTTTCTAATGGTTTATGAACACACCTCTAATTCTTGTTGCTGTGCGTATAAAGAAGATCCAAAACAAGCTCTATAATTGCCCATATTTGACTAAAACTTTAAGTAATATGGATAAAATTGTCGGAAATATGGGCAGGTTGCATAATAAAAAAGATAAGAGAAACTGCAATCTCTTAATTTACTTTACCAAACGGAAATGCATTTTTCACACAAATTATATGTTTCAAAAAGGAGTAAAGAAGAGGAGAGGACTTTTATTTAAGGAGTAAATTTAAAATTTTGTTATTCAACAAATTGTATCACGAAAAAAATGTCCAGATTGTAATCCACAAATTAAAAATAATTAATTGGTGAAAAACAGATAAACAATTAAATTAACACAAATTAATACATACTTAAAAAGAAAAACAACATTTAATGAGGACTTGTCCCTGCTCTCATTACATTTGAAGGAGTGTTTTGTACTGCTCATGAACTTGTGGAAGGGCTTTCAACTTCAAAAACACCTATAACCAGGGGAGTAGCTACCACCGTATCAGCCATATCAATGATACTGGGCCCCTAAGATACAAAGACCCCAACATGTGTAACTAAAGTACCAGTAACAAGGCTTTCATTTCTAAAACAGGGCCCCAAAGAAGTTTTGATATGGTACCCATTCAGAACTAGCTACACCAGTGCCTATAACTGAAGTTATGTTACAACCAATGGAGCACAAATATGACAGGAAAAAAATCTATACTTTATGGATTCTTTTATTAAAGCTCTACTCCGGGAATAATGTTATCATTCTGCATTGCATTTTACATCCAGATATCCAATGTAAATCTGCATTGAACATGAAATATATGCTTGATTTATTATGAGTGTATGATACTTTATATTTAAAGGTAGTTTCGAGATTTTTTTCAGTCCATTCAATCTGAATATTCTGATGTGGTGTATTATATGAAATGAGAGAACATGTGCTTTCGAATAGCTTTGGCAGCTGAAAGACGCGACTGAGTTTTTTTCCGCAAGAAGCAGTATTCTATGAAATGTGAAATAATGGAAAATTCAACGTGGATCTCGGACTCGGTATTTTTTTACAGATCTTCTTTGCATATGAATAACTTGAATGTTAAGATGCAAGAAGTAATATCTGGGCGGTATTTGGGCCCGTCTCAAAGTTTTAAGCTAAAACGATCTGTCCGTGGGACTGCTTGCTAAGAACTAATTGCCTTATTTTTGCAGGTTAATTCTCTACCCTCGGCAAATGAAGACAAGCTGAAGAGCTACGAAGATGACCCGAGAAAACTGCATTTTAAGTTTGAAAAGCGCATATGTCAGGATTTCAATGCAATTCAAATAGAAATAGATATTTTCTCCATGCCTGTCAAAGTAAATTATGAAACAGTTAAGCCAACATTTCAGTTTGAATTCTTTGAGTTATAATTTAATGATCATCTTAAGGAGTCGTTTGCCCGAGTTTCGCAATTAGAATTTTACAAATCGCTATCGAAAGTAAATTTTCCAAATGGAACATTTAGTTCCTAGGAAAATTAAAGCTATATTTGCTTCATCTTACATTTGTGAATAAATGTTTTCTGCCATAAATCTTAGGAAGACTTTAATTAGTAGCAGACAGATACATAATCATTTAGCAACACTTCTCAGAATTATTGCATCGCAGTTTGAACCTGAATAAAACACAGTTAAAAATATAGTCGCAATTTCACTCATTACATTAATATTTGTAAAGTAAAATTTGTGCATTGTTTTTTTAAATTTTAAAATAAATTATATTGACCCATTATATTTTTTTTCTTTTGTACTTTGATCCCCTCTTAAAAAAGTTTGCTGATCCCTGACTTACCCGATGCATTTATAAATGGCTTTAAATATTATGGTATGGTGCATTAAAATTACCTTAAGATAATTTATCTAGAAATATTCAAAAGTAAAATCATGTGTATTTTAAAATATGAATTGTATGAACCATGTGTATTACTGTAATAAAAGAATTACTTCATATTTTTTTTAGCTAAAATTAAAAGAATAATATTTTAAATATTGATACACACTTGGGTATCTTAAGAATTAAAAAAAAAACATTATAAAAAAAGCTTGTTTTTCCCAATATTATTACAATTGATGAATAAGTTTTTTTTTCTTTCATATTAATTGCGGACATACATATGTTTAAATATTCATTTTAAGATTACATATTATCAATTAACTGTTGCATAAAAAGTATTAAACTAATGCGATTGTTTCTGCCAAAGTGTCGCATGCTGTTGAAATTAAATTTTGCACAGTGAATTTATATTTACATCTCGTTTACCATATTTAAAAAAAAATTTAAAAAAAACATGTAAATTTCAGAGAAAATGTATATATTACAGTTATTTTTGAAATAACTGAGCTAATGACACAATACTGATATGCGCATTTAAGATCGAATACGGAAGAGATAATATTTAAAGTCATTCTTATTTGTAAAAATATACGACTGTTTGACGTCATCACTTCCAAGCCTCTCTATAAATGACATTTTGGCGTCATTCAGACTGCCCTCGTACAATATGTTCATACAGAAATATATCGATTGCACGGCTTTCATGTACATGAATTTCTTCGTGAATTTCGAACAAATTTCTACTTCTGTCTTATTACATATTGATTATTTATAGATTGCAGCGCAATTATTTAAATTAAACTTCGCATCATATTCAGAAAATATTACACATATCTTATTACTAAAATATAAATTTCTTCTTAAGATTTTAGTTTGAAATCACATGGTTTCTTAATCAAAATTATATTGGAAATATTTTTCAGCTATCTTAAACTCTTATGATTTCAATTCGCATTTTAATATGTTTCTTTTTTAATCTATTTGTTCAAATTTCAGAATTTAATTTTATAAATTCAACATAACTTTTGGATATGATTTTTGAAACGTTTCTCGGTAATTTTTAATTTGTTAAAGCAACACATATTCTTAAAGTATTATAATTTTTATTTACACTGTTTCAAAAGATTCTCGAAATACTTTTTTTAAAAAATAATCTACATGATTAAAACCTTCATTAAAATTTTATTTTTAAATTGAAAAGTATTTTTCTTTTGGAATTTTCAAAAGTTTTTAACAGCAGTTTAATTGTAAAATTTCAATGGAAGCTACAGCAAAAAGTACGATATTCCATTTACCGTAAAATCCGGCGTATAACGCGCACTTTGAACACAAAAAATAAGATCGAAAATTAAGGGTGCGCGTTATACGCCGAGTATAAAAACGGTAGCTTAAAAAATAACAAAAAGGATGAGCACACAAAAAAATTTACTTCTAGATGTATCGAAACACAGTTTATTTAAAAGAAACAGCTTGCTTAATGAACAAGAACAGTTGTAGTTCTAGAAGTATACTATTTTTTCAAAAGTCTGGGATAATACCTCGAATAAATTATTTCAAAACATAAAAACAATGTATACTAATATTTCAGATTTCTTCTTTAATAAGGGGGTGCGCGTTATACAGCGAATATACCTAAAAATTAATAAATTTAGCTTGAAAGTATAAGTGCGCGTTATACACCGGTGCGCGTTATACGCCTGATTTTACGGTAAATAATACTTACAAGTTCAAAATATTAATATACCTTATCAAATAATTTTTTATCGTCACATATGGACAATAATTTCAAGAAAAGATAAGAATTTCAAGAATTGATTGTAATCCAAGATACTACATTTGATTGTAATGCTAGCTATAAAACCTGATTGTAATCCGAACTACGATGTTTGTGATTGTAATACAAGCTACGAGATATTTGATAGTATTCCAACCTACGATATCTGATTGTAATCGAATACCATATTTCGCGCGTTCCCTAAAATGTTACTCTCCACCAAATTAAAGAAATTTGCATTATGCCCTGAAATTTCTGTTAATCAAAAAGGTAGTCTTTCGAAGAATTTTGCTTTATTTTTGAGAGCTAGAAAAGCATTTCAGCTAACACAATTCACTGTTCTTTTATATTCCCACGGCTCTTTTTATATATAAAAAATTTTTAACTTTAATTTAATTTAAGAAATGTAACAACTATTGTTTCGTCATTTTATCGATTCATTTTCTCAGTAGTTTGATTAAAAATGAAGGAAATAATATTAGTCATAAACAAAGGAAAACATTCCACATTTCAACCGCAATAACAAATCCAGCTGAAAACCTGAAAGTTCCAACTAATATATGGGTAGAATTATAAGCCATTTAAGCTCCAAGTAATTCTTAGAAGAACCTAGGGAATTATTTTGATATAATTTGTTGTATCATTTACATCTGAAGGTCATAGTTATGATTCATGTCTCCTTTCATAAAAAGGAAATATGCTCAATTACTCATTTGCACCTGTGGAACTGTAATAATAATTTTTTATTTTATTTTCACATGTTTTCCTGTAACGAGAAGCATCCGATCTAAAGTTAGAAAATTGTTGAGAATTTTAAGAATACAAACATTTTATAATATGTACAGTCACATAAAAAGTGTTAATTCAAGATGCAATATTCCAGTTTTATATGAATTTATTGGCATTGCGCATTTACATACGTAAATGTTTTATGTATCATTCATTGTTTCCCATTTTCCACTAATATATTTCGAAATGTTTAAGAAGTTCAATCTCAAATATTTTCCCATAATTGTTTTTGCAACTGAAAGGAAAGCAAACAACCAAACCGTCTTCATCAAACATTATTTTGAAAATTTAATGTAAAAAGTAGACATTTTATTGTTATTTTTTTTCTTGGAAATCCAAATTAAAACTTTTATTAAATACATTTAAAAAATAAAATATTTAATAAAATTGTTAAATAAAATATTTCTGCTCTATATACTAGTTTTAGAATTTTCATAACTTTAAAATAGCCCTATAGGGCATTGCCATTTCTTGTGAGGTAAATATATATTTAAAGCAAAGTAGCGATTATGAGCTCACAGATGGCATAATAGGAATATAAAGGCAGGCAATATTTCATCTACAATTTACTTTAATATAAACAGAGTTTATAATTTTAATATTATTTTTCTGATGAATTAAGCATACGTGCCAAAGCATATACATTGAAATACGTTTAACGTGAGAACGTTTTAAGGTTCGGACTACGTTCGGAACCGTGATTTTAAAAAAGCGCATAAATGGATAATTTTCATGATATTTAGTGTCACTTAGATTAGAATACATGTATAAAATTAATTTAAGGACATTTTGACAAAAAAAATTATTTAAATACAATATTTTCGCAAAAAATTAACTTAGAATAACCATTTTTCAAAATGTTCTCCTTTTTTCAAAAATGCTTTTATTATAATAATATTTTACCTGTATACAGCTCAGACCTCTGTACAGAGGCTCAACTATGAATTTTGAAAAATTCACATTATTTTCAGAGTTACAACCCATTCAAATAATTATCGGTGTTGTTCTCTTAAAATTTCTCCCCTCTGTTGCCGTAAAACATGGATAAACCCACTTCTAAGATATATATTTCAAAAATTCTAGTTGAGCCTCTGTACAGAGATCTGAGCTATATACAGGCAAAATATTATTATAATAGAAGTATTTTTCTGAAAAGGAGAATATTTTGAAAAATAGTCATTCTATGCTCATTTTTTGTCAAAATATTGTACTTAAATAATTTTTTATTGTAATACTATTCTTAAAACAATTTTATATACATTTTCTAATCTAAGTGACACTAGATATCATAAATATTATCCATTTATACGCTTTTGCAAAATCATGGTTCCGTACGTAGTCGGATACCTTAAGACGAACTATCGGTTAACAAGTAATACAACGGTCCCGACAAACTAAAATGTATGTTTGTGCATTTTGTTCTCTTAGCACGAAAAGACTTCCCTTCTGGGAATGAAAAAAATACAGGAATCATCAGCCAAAGTTGGAGAAAATTTCTGTATTATTGAACTGTTCTACTGTATCATCGGAAAAATTCGTTGCGGTAGATGATGACAATGTGTGTACAGCTCCAATTATGGCAGATAAAGACATTTTGGGGTTTGTTCAAAGCTCAAAAAGTATTGTGATGCGGATTCCAGTGAAGAAAAAGAAATGAATTTACGCAGCTCCTGTTCCCATGTCATCCAAAATGAGGAACATTATGAAATGTATGCGCAGTTATTTAGACACATATTCCAATGGTGAAATAAATAACAAAATGGACGACATTGAACAATTTGTTGTGCTAAAAAACACAATGCAAAAAAAAAAAAAAAAAAAATCAGATTATTTTCCAAAAACTCAATAAATGTTTTGTTTTAAAAAAACTTGAAAATCCTGTATTAAATTTCATCAGGTTTTTGTGAATGTTTTGTTTCATTGATTTTTATTAAATATATGCATATATATATATATAAATATATGCATACATATACATATGTATGTAAATTAAATCTACTCTAAAAACTCAATTTTGTTGAATATATGTTTCTTTTTTGCAATAACCTTTAAGACGAGATTCTTTTAACACAAGAAATATTTCAGTCCCCTCAGTTTCATGTTAAACGATTTTTACTCACTAATGAAGACAAAAAACATTTTACTGTAAGGTTTGTTTTATTTAAAAAGCTCTATTGATGAAAATGAAGGCTCTCTTGATAAGAAGCTAAAAAGTTACCCTAATCATATTTATTACCAAAACCAAACTATAAAAAAAGATGTATGTTTGGATGTGTGTTATTCGTTCCTATCTGCTATCATTAATAAAGAGAGCACAATCTTTAAAAATATATTGTAATATTGAAACATTTATCGGTTTAAAAATTTATAACTTCCTTCATTAAAATGGATCATTTTAGATCGAGCGTAGTTTTCGTTTGGGGAAATATGTTTGATACCTGTACTGACTCAAATTTTCCTAGGAGATTCAATCTCGAGGGCCAATTATTGTATCAAAGTTCTCCTTCCTCGTGCGATTTTTTAAAAAAAGCTATGAGCCCTCAGTTCCACTTCATGGACTATGCTTCTCATTGTATAGCGACTGTCAGAGAGCTCTTGAAGAGTGAAGATATATCTCATGGTTTAACCAAAGGATCCTTGGATATATAACCAATCGAACCCACATAGGACACTCTAGGAAGATGCTTGTCAGTGCGTCATCAGCAATGACTGGAGACTGACAATTGGTGCTACAAGAGGAATGGTCAGCAATAACTCAATGGCTCGTCGACAGTGTAGAACTCAAAATGGATAGACGATATAAATCCTGTATAAAAGTCGGGAGTGATAAAATCCCCTATTAAAAGCTGATTTTTCTAGCCAACATTCTATCGTATAAACGTTTTGAATTTATGGTCAGATGTACTCGAGTGAGTTGAGTGAATATTAACGTCACACTGATCGAGGGCTTTTAGCGACGGACCTCGTAATTTTGAATCATGGTCAAGTGACAAAGACGATACCTGAGCTGGCATCCTCCTCTCCTAACTAACACACCATACCAAAGGAAGTACGTTTGAGCTCTCGCCAAATTTAACGTGCATCGCTCCTCTACACGGTGGGTCTTTAGTGGTGCTAGGCTCGAACTCGTGACAAGACCAGCCACGATCCAATACCTTGACCACTCGGCTACCGCGGCCTCAGATGCACTCGAAGCAAATTACAATGGCTGCAGCGTCCGAGCAGTCTGTGGCGTAACGTACACCTCCACAATATCCGCATTGCGGGGGAGGGGCAGGTGTTCTCGGGGGCCCAAATACTGATTGATATCATGTACGTATTTCGGCTTGGGGGCCAATACCTGATTTTGCAAAGGGGCCCTTGTATTCTTCGTTACTCTACTGCGAGTAGTCATCATCTCGAGCTCACGATCGGTTTGTATCTATTGAGAAGTGGGTTCGAGATCTGATGCCAATGAAAACCCAGAATGTGGAGAAGCTGATGCATATTAAATATATGCACCCTCCTCAAAGTCCTCACGTTTTTGTAATATGAAATTCTGGTGAGGGGGCATTTCAGCTCAGGTGTAATCTTCGCCACTTTATCCTGATTTAAAATTATGAGGATCATCGTCAATAGGCTTCATGTTGCTTCTGAGCACGACGTTAAGGTATCCGACTACGTTCGGAACCGTCATTTTAAAAAAGCGCATAAATGGATAGTTTTCATGATATTTAGTGTCACTTAGATTAGAATACATGTATAAAATTGTTTTAAGGACATTTCGACAAAAAAATTCATTTAAATACAATATTTCGGCAAAAAATTAACTTAGAATAACCATTTTTCAAAATTTTCTCCTTTTGTGAAAAATGCTTCTATTATAATAATATTCTGCCTGTCTATAGCTCAGACCTTTGTACAGAGGCTCAACTAGAATTTTTGAAATATATAACTTAGAAGTGGTTTTACCCATGTTTTGCGACAACAGAGGGGAGAAATTTTAAGAAAAAAACGCCAATAATTATTTAAATTGGTGGTAACTCTAAAAATAATGTGAATTTTTCAAAAATTCTAGTTGAGCCTCTGTAGAGAGGTCTGAGCTATATACAGGCAAAATATTCTTATAATAGATGCATTTTTCAGAAAAGGAGAACATTTGGAAAAGAGGTTATTCTGTTAATTTTTTGCCAAAATATTGTATTTAAATAATTTGTTTTTGTCAAAATATTCTTAAAATAATTTTATGCATGTATTCTAATCTGAGTGACACTAAATATCATGAAAATTATCCATTTATGCGTTTTTTTAAAATCACGGTTCCCCGAAAGTAGTCGGATGCCTTAACAAACAATTAATCTGTCGAAATAAATTTTTAAATGAAGTATCTTGTGTACTCCTTCGTACTTCTTTTTTGCTAAATTTGATTACTTTCCCCAATATTCTTAGGTCTTAACTATATTACTATATTCCTTCCCCTACTTGAAATATTTTTGCGTGACTTTACATAAGAAAAACCGTAGCATCTGTAATTTCTGAGCACATGCATGTACAATAAATAAATTTTTTTAATAGTTTAAATCATGAGGAGACGTCAATTCAATCATTTATTGAACTCTGTCTATCTACTTATTAAAACACAAATTATTTTGATGTTTGATAAGTTTTATAAATTAGAGTTTTAAAACCTTTTAAGTCACCAAAAAATGCACCCTTAATATCTTTCAGTATTTTTATTGCAGCTCTACAAAGTTTGCACCACTGTGAGAGATAATAACTATTTAAAAAGGTATTGTATTAATTAATTTATGTATTAGTATGTTAATTAGTAGTTCATAAAAAATAGTTTTTCTTAATATAAATAATTTTTTTTCAGTTTCCTGATTTCTTATCGTGAAAAAATCTTAAATATCAAATTTTGTTAAGTACCCCTGAAGAATTTCTGAGTTATGGGAATTTTAAAAATGGGGTTTTAAATGAAAAATGAGTATTTCAAACATTTGACGATGCAAACGTTTTCCTTATCAAACCTTTCAGAGATTTTTAAAATATTTATTCGTTAATAAATTCTTTGAATAGAGTAGCTCAGTATACTGGAAAATTTTCAAGTCAATTAAATTATTTATAGTAAAAACGAAGTTAGAAAAGTATGTGATATTTTTGTATTAGTATTGTATAATTTATTTCAAAAAATATGTCTAGGAATCCGAAAATGTTTTTTATCTTTGAACAATGATTCACAAAAACTAATAAAAAGAGTTTGTTTTTCTTTTTCTTTTTATCTTAACTGAATTGTGTTTGATTCAGTTGAGTGATATAAAAAACAATTTTTTGCTTTTTATTTTAGATATTCTTGATAAATTCTTTAAAGGTGTGTGAGCACTTAAAAATACACTTCAACTCTAGCAGACAGCTTTAAAATACTGAAAAAGAAAAAGAATATACATTCGCATGTTTATACTTTCACCGGATGACAAGGAAAAATACTCCTTTTTTAAGTATTATTTATGCATATTCAATTTGAGCTAGTTTCTTTCATAACACACATAATGGTTTTCCATTGTAAAAACTGCTTCTAAGCAAAGAAGTAAGACTCTGTAGCTAGTTTATTTAATTTTTCGTGATATACTATTACTCGGCTTCTTCAAAGTGTTTTCCTCATATAGCTTGAATACATTTTTTCCCTTAATAAATTTACGAAAAGTAATATTTTTTCAAATTCGGAACAAATTAAAAAGTGGTTATTGTTGACTATTGATATAATAAATACATATCTTCATTCACCTTTAATATCTGTCATTATAGAAGTTCCACTTTAATTAGCAGGGAAAATTTTTTATTCTCTTACAATTTTTTAGAAACAATCGAATTTTATATTCAGAAACTTCGAAGAATGCTCAACAACAATATTTGAAAAACTGCCTATACTGTAATTACATAATTGTGCCATTCACTAGCTAAAAAATATTGCATTTTTCTAGCAATTATATTTATCTCTAAAATCACTATCAAAAGAAAACAGTAATCTATGAATGGCGGTATAAATAAGTTCCAATATGTAGTTGCAGCATCACATTAGTTTTTCGTATATTTCTTAACATTTTGTGTTATTAAACTTTTTTAGTTTAATAACCATTTTATATTCATTTAAATTGATCATTGTGCATTAAAGTTTTAAACGATATTGTTACAAATTTTGTGTAATTAATGCTAAATTTCATCTTAAAATAGTGTAAATAATTTGTATTTGAATGTTTAACAATGTATTAACAATGTGTTAATGTTCCTTTCTGTTGTATTTATTTAATGATGAAAATTGTAATATTCGCAAGCAACGCCGTCTCTTACATTATAATGGTGTTTCAATGGAAACTTGGTGAAACATTGTGACTTGGCAACCACATGGATGCTTCTGGAAATCACTGAAGAAATCTATAACACCCCCACCCATGGCGTAAGCGAGCTTTTCGAGAAAGCACTGGAATGTAGACGCGCAGAGTATAAATAGTGGTCGCTTGCCGAAACTGAATCAGTATTACTTCAGCTGTTGAAGAATTGATTAGCGAGCGGTTGCTTGCGAATAATTTTTATCATTGCGTACGTGTATTTTTAGACTCTGATAGTTGTGACTGAGTGCCGTAGAAGATGTGAAAACATTCTGGGGCATTGTGCAAAAATTAAGGTTGTATCCTGTATTTCTTAAAGACTTTTTTTACAGTAAATTCCATCGCTCTTAAGGAACTGTTTTGTTCTTTGGGAATGAAATCATAAAATCTACGAACCCCGATCTATTCAACAACATTTTTGTAAAATTTCTTCCTATACTTTTAAATGTGAAACAAAAATTTAGGTTGATAAGGTAGTCTCCTCTATCATCAATAGAGGAGAGAAAGATTTAGAGCTTTACAGGGTACATTAGTTTATATATATGTATAAACATTACGAAACATGCCTTTGGTAGGTGAAATTTTAAATTAATTATCATCATCAATATACCATGAATTATTTTTTACTATTCAACAAAAATATAATTTTAAAATGTTGTGTCTTTTTAATAAAATCTTAATCCCTCTCAAAAGGAGTATTTTAGCACAAAAAATTAATTTTGAAAAGAATATAAATGTAATTGATTGATTGATTATTAAGGTCGCGCTGAGAAGCGACATATGAGAACTGTTGGGGAATTCAGTGAAGAAGAAAAAAGTCACATGACTTTCCAAATTTCTACATCAGGTTAAGGTGAGGATTTGAGCCTTGACGTATTTAACTTGCACTGTCCTTACTATACGGTAGGTATGAATCTGAGTGGAAAACTGTTCGTTTTAAGTAATAGGTTCCCCATAATAGTTCCAGTCTGTAATAGGTTTCTATATCCTATTATTTTTTAAACATGTTTCCTGTACGTCATTATATTTGAAGTTATTTTACAAAATATGCCCTACTTTATTAATTGCAGAATATATCCCACAATACTTATACATTCGCTACATGTTCTGCGATACTAATGCATTTGTAACATATTCCAAGAGCCTTTAGCAGTAAAAATATATTCCACAGTCAGTAAATGTTACTTTTGGAGTGTATCATATGATACACATAAAAACATTGACTTTCAACCGCGACTGCCACAGAAAGCATTGATACCTCCAACATTTCGAAAAGAATCGATGGTTCAAGCGTTCCTACGGCTTCAACATTTAAAAAAGAACCGATAGTATCGGCGATCCGGAAAGTACCGAATGCTCCACAAAGTAAAGATGACTCGTTCCGACAAGCGGCTACGGCTTTTATGGAAATTTTGAAAAATAGTTTCCATTTGGATTTTGTGGTCCCTTATTTTTATTTTATTTATATTATTTTTTTAATTATTATTTCTCTCAATTCATTTCTTTCAAATATTTTTTTTCCATTCCACACCTATGGTTCAGGCGTTCTGAGAAAGTGCCGATTGCTTTAAAAGCTCTACGGATGGGAAGCAGCAACTGTGATTTGAAGACTCTTCACAATTGTGACTTGTGACGAAGAGTCTATAACATCATGAATATTTGTCATAAAAATGATGCACTTTTAAACTATACAAGTTTTGTCAGAAAAAGGAAAAGAAAGATAAAGTGATAAAGGGTACGGTTTGTTAAATTAAATGACAAAATAGTAGAGTTTTCTATGGAGCTTAATGCAGTATAATCCCGAAAACTAGGCATTCGATAACCCTGTAAGTCAGGATTCTTGCAGGTCGAAAAATCCCCACGAGCAGAGCCGATGAAAATGATGAAGATGTGGGACTAGAGGCTGTCCTGCAACCACCTTTCAGTATTTCTTTCATCGTCTTCGTGATGAAGCATCAAAACTCAGAGTTCAGTACAGAAAACTGGACATATTAAGCATTTCTTTAAACAAATAGGTTTTGCAAAATCGGCTACTTAACCATCATTACAGAGAGAGTTTTATGTCTTCTTAAAGTATTTTTGATCAGGTAAATTATATTGTATACTATATATTCCATAATTTCTATTTCCATGTAGTAAATGTTCTATGCCTTCATAAAGTACGTACTTATTCTTTGGTAAAGATATTTGAGCAGTTTATTTTCTGTTGCATTCTCAAATAAACAAAACATACAAGTACAGTGCAATGTTTTCTGAAGAGAAATACGCATACGTGTATTTTCATTTTCAATTCCTACTATTAACTCATTCTCTCCCTATATATATAATACATGAAATATTTCTGGTGATTAAGTAAATATAACTATAATGTCGTGGCGAGTGGATGTTATTACTGTAAGATTGACCATATTTTAGATGGTTGGTGTTTATTATTTGAGGGCATTGAAGAGGCAGTTCCTTGAAGTAACAACTCTGGTTTATTGAGCATTAACAATTTGCGTTCCAGCATCACAAGAAGCAGACATTTCATATGACGAACACAAAGACAAAAAAATACACACACACACAACGCGCAACAGCCGGCTGGCTACATGTTACAGACAGGAGAGACAAGAGCAGAGAGAGTGAGAGAGAGGGTTTTCCAGAGACATCGGTATTTATACCCGGTGGTGAAGACCGCGTGACTATTTTGTAACAAGAACTATGATTGGTTAAAATGGGCGGGAAATAGATTTCTGATACTAGTTGATTACGATTAAGATTAGGGCATTAGTTTTGAACCAAAGAACTAAAGTTTGTTTAAATATTATTAAAAGAGTTAATAATGAAAAGGATGCTAGAGGGAAATATTACTATTACAGATTAAATTACTGTGGGAATTATTACATTTCTCCCCTCCGCAAGAGACGTGTGTGTTCCAGGGCCCTTGGTCCACACACGTATCGTACAGAGAAACCAAATAAAAAATTGAAATTTAGATTAACATTGTTTTAAATATTTTCCCTTCACTTAAACATTAACATGAAAATTATTTTGAATATGGAGTAAACGATGTTGGAAAAATGTGAAACAAAAATGCATAAGTAAATTATAAATATAAAATTGCACAATATGAAAATATCAAAATAAGATTCTTAAACACTTGAAATAAAATAGAAATAGAAAATAAATTTTAAAAATGTTTATAAAAGACTCACATTATGTAAAGATATTAAAATATTTGTACATAGAAAGTCATTTCTTTCCTTGCCTTGTTTGGGAAGTAGTTACCTTGTCCAAGTTGGCTAGACCTGGCAAGGTAGGGACGTGTCCAAACACTTGTGATTGTCAATATGCTGGGCCAGAGGCCTCAGTAGAGAGGTGTTGTCTCTGATTTGGGATTTGCTGAATATGAATTCACATAAAAATTTCTAAAATACAGAAAATAATTCCTGAACAAGTAATATATAAAAAAAAATTTTAAGTCAATTTCTACTTAGATCAACAAAGAAAAATTTTGTTTTAGATATTTTTTGTTGAATAATTACAATTAATATAAATATGTATATACATATGAAAGAATCACAGCATAAAGTGGTAATTAATTTTTATTAATTATCATTAAAGTATCGTATTGTCATCCAAAACAATCACCTATATAAAATTTCAGTTTAACTGAATCCTTTAACAGGTGAGAATAAAACCTTTTCAAGTTTTGACACAAGTCGCCAAAAGGGTTGCTAAGTCGCCAAAAATGATGCCAACGTGGTTGTATTTGTAATTCTTTAAATAATTAGTTTTAATCAATTAATTTTAATTAATTATTACTATATTATTGTATTGTTATCCAAAATAATCCTATATATAAAATTTCAGCTCAATTGAGCGCTTTAAAATGTATTTTATTAACGATTGAAAATTCTCCCAAGATAAATAAATAAATATATAAATATATAGAGATTGTGAGCTAATAGTAGGAATTGAAGAATAGATCAAAAATTGTTTACAAGAAAGAGGACTGAGGGTGAAAACAGAGGCTAGAAAAACATTTAAGAAAAGGTATTTTAAATTTTACTTTATCTTCTTAGTTAAACACATATTCTATTTAATTTTTTGTGAAAAAAATTGAATAATCTATTCAAATTTTTGTTGTTTCATTTCCCACTTTATAAAGAAGACATGCATATTCTGTTATTGCGTCTCGTTTCAGATTTCCAAATTTTTTTTCAATTACTTGATGTAATTTCCTACCAAAAGAGTTTAAAAACATCAGATGTAAAACATTTCTCTTCTATAATAGCTTGGCTCTTTATTTTTGCTCTTATGTAGTTATTTAAAAATATTTTGAATATATTTCTTGGTGCTTCCAATACTAAAGTAATTTTTCTTTTAGTTTATTTTCCATGTGAACTTATGTATCAAATCACTGCGGTTTCTCTGAACAATTTTAGTCCTTTGCTTTTTTTCCCTTGTGATCTCGGTTTTCACTCTTTAAAATAGCAACAAAATTGACTCTAATTATCAGCATAAGTTCATCTTTGTGTCTCGGGTGGGGGGAAGGCTTTTATGAAGAAGATTAAGAGTTCGTTCACACTTCTTTCTTGGTTATAAAGGTTATTTTAGTACAGTATTAGTTTGATGAATTAATAAACTAAAAACAATTTTGTAACTTTATCCGATTGACAGCTGCGTAAATTATTTAAGTAGATAAATCTTAAGCATTTAAATTTTAATGCCATCATTTTTTCTGTTTATAGGGTATGACTGAATTTAAAAACGCTTATAAGTTACAAAAACATCAAATAAAGTTCAAAATATTAATTCTGTCTTAACAACTGAAAAACATAAATTAAGGAAAACTGTATTTGCATCAATAATTAGAAAAACTGAAGCAGAAATGAAAATAGAATATGGAAAAACTGCAAAAACAGTACATAATAGGTTTCTTAATCTCGAAAAGAAAAGAGTGCTCTCAGTAAGAAACACTAATTTACATTTTTATATTAATATGTATATTTGAATACTATCTTTAAGCATGTTTAAGAATTGGGCAAATTTGTAAGAATATTACAGAATTCTTTATAATACATATTTCAGAACGTACATTGTATGATAATACGTATTTAGTATGTGATTTGCGAAACACATTCACTTTCTGAAGATCATAATTTTCTTTGTCATCCTTTCGCTTTCTATCATTAAAGTAACAAAAATAGTTGACATACACTCATGGACAAAAAAATTAGCGCACCAAGAAGGACTCGTCAAAATGAAACAAAATTTTACATACGTAATGACTACTTTGATATAAGTAAATGATTAGAAAAACAATAAAAAAGGATCATTTATTTCGGATAAAAAGGCAAAAGAACGGAGGATTTAATACCCTGTTGAACTCCCTCTATAGCGCGAATGCTCGATGCAATACGATCGGGCATTGAGGCATACAAGTTCTGTATGATGTCTTGAGATATTCTGTTCTATATTTGCTGTAACCTTACCTCTTGTTCATTCAGACTCGTAGGATGCCCAATTCGCCGTCCCAAATGATCCCTAATATGCTCGAATGAAGACAAATCTGGGGATTGGGCGGTCCAAGGAAGGGTAGTAACAGTGCGGAGACAGTCTTGTGACACCCTTGCCGTGTGAGGCGGAGCATTGCCTTGTTGAAAAATGGCTCCTGGGAGCCGTTGCATGAGTGACAACACATGTGGTTGCGGGATGTCATGGACATACCCCTGGGCTGTCATGATGCCACGGATCAATACTAGGGGGTGACCATGTATTGTAGGCAATGACACCCCATACCATCACACCAGCTGTGGGAGCGGTGTGTTGCTGTAAAGCAAAGACAGGATTGAGGCGTTTACCACGGGGTTTCCACACACGAACACGATTGTCATCACTACTGAGAATGAATCTGAATTCGTCGCTAAAGACAACCTGGTTCCATTCCGCTGCAGTCCAGTTTCCTCGTGCGCAGCACTACTCCAAACGGAGGCTCAATGGGTGGGCGTCAAGGACAGCACTCGTAAAGGGCGCTGCGATCCCAAATGTCCTTCAGCCAGGCGCCTTCGTATGGTTCGAGAAGACACAGAGGCCCTTAGTAAAGGAGCTACCTGTGCCTGGATGGTGGCCGATGAAGCAGTTGGCTGTACGCGTGCATCTCTTACGATGTGGCGGTTTTCTCGCCGACTGATCTGTCGAGGGTGTCCTGAGCCTAATCTTCGTGTAAATGACATCTCTCGGATCCACTGGTCCCAACACCTCCTCACAACACAATAAGAGCGGCCTAATTGACGAGTTACTCGCCTAGCTGACCATCCAGCTTCCATCACGCCGATGATTCTCCCCCTCTCAAATTGCGACAGCTGCTCATATTGTCTTCGAAAATGGCGTAATGGCATGTCCACCTCAGCTCTTTCTTTGTAAATGATTCAGCACACTCAAACAAGCTTTGGTTATCTGTTTTATACTCCACGAAGAACGACGTTAAACGCCCTCTACCGGCTATACGTAATGCGCAATCACGCTGCATTTCTAATCATTTGCATATCTCTTCGACATGTACTTTCATGCCAAGTATCGTTGGGATCCCGCAGTTATTTCTTGGTGCAATAATTTTTTTGTCCATGAGTGTAGTCAAGCCGTAAGAAAAACTACTGCATTTCAAAAAATTTATCTTAATCCAAAGTGTATTTATTCATTAATGTTGGGTTCTCTTAGTAGTACTAGTAGTATATATTTAAATATTAAATTTCGAATAAAAACAATAGTAAAATCGTTATAAGATTTATAAAATTAATGTAAGATTTTATACAATTAAGCCCTTCGGATAATCGATTTCAAGTTTTGGGCATTTAAGATTGTAAGACTTAAATAGTGTTGCCAGGAAATAATTTTTATAGAATTGTTGCTAAAAGCTACAAACAATTATTTCTTGGTGTGCTAATTTTTTTGTCCATGAGTATATAAAATAAAATGTAGAGTATCGTAGAAATTTCATAATGGAAAAAATCTAAAAAAATTCTTTTTATTTCTTCCGTTTAACGAAAGAAAACATATAATATTATGCATTTTTTAATAAAATATTTAAGTCTCCAATTTCTAATTTGACATCTCTACCAATTATTTACAGGTATCTTCGACTGGACTGGTTGATATATTTATAGTTATAATTTTTAGCGAGAGGAAGTTAGAATTTATAGATAAAAATTTAAAACAATATTTAATTTATAAGAATTATATTGGCAATGATCAATTGGATGGCAAGAATTTTTTATGACACAATTTCTATCACATTACATAATATTTAATCAGAAGAAAAATTTTATGTCAAATTAAATGATGATATTCAATTCACTGAAGCGTCCTCGAGCAAAACATATACTATTTATTATTCGATGTTGCTTTTCTTATACATAGAATGTTTTTAAGGCTTATTTCTCAATAAAAAATGTATAGAGTTAACAAGTTTATTATTTAATTTAATCGACTGAGAATATTCAAAAAAGATTTACAAACATTTACTGCCTAATATGAAAATGAACTAAAATCAATATACGTAATAATATTATAACAGCATAAATTGATGGAAAATTTTAAAACGTTAAAATAAATATTTTCATTCCCAAGTAATTATTGCTTATATTCTCAGCATTCTGAAAATTTTTTCTATTAGATCCAAATTTATTAAACCAGTGTTATAAATACCAAAGGTTTACTTGCGTAGCTAGTCCTGAGTTAGCACAATATCCAAAATTTCTTGGGGGCCCTCCTTTGGACCCTTTTAATATTTTACGATTTTTTTGCTTACGTATGTGGGGGCCCCTTATTATTGGTACGGCGGTAGCTACTCCCCTGCAAAGATTTTCATTTACATGATAAGTGAAATAAGCTAGAATTTGTTATGATAAAAGACAAAATGCAACTACAAAAGAAAAAAATTAAAAATGCAATAAAATACTAGGCCAAAGTTTTTCTAAATACTCCTTAGTACTTATTTTATTCATCATAAAATGGCGAAGTAAGAATGTAGGAGAAACCGAGTAAAGTTTTCATTTTCTTCAGAGGAAAATTTAGTTCCAATCGCTTCAATTCTATTGAAAATTCTGAGGACAATTCTATTGATTATTTTAAGAGGATGTTTTAAATTTTCATATTATTTCAATTCTGAACTTTTCTGATAGTTGCTTAAAAGAGGAAAGAGCTGTATAAGGACATATTTTGGTAGAAAATCATTTTAAAACAGAATTCGTGTAATGAAATTTATATTTATGATAGCACTTTTGCACTAATTTACATTGGTGTTTCATTTATATTGTTGCTTGCCTGACAGAATTCGAATCGAGTTGTGGATTTGAGATGTGATTTTTTCAAAAAAGGTCGTGTTGAGAATATTGTGCTACCTGTCAGGTAGGTCGAGCTTATTCATGACGTCCTAACACAGCGTGATGAAAATGTTAGGAAAAATGAGCTGTTAGTCTAATTGTTATCTTCATCATCTGATAGATATGAAACTCGAATCAAAGTCTACCATTTATTATGTGTTTAAACTAAAGTGAAAAGATTCGCACGTAAAATAGATGATACATTTTGTTGAAACCAAACTTCTTTTACCAGGCCTTAGTTTGCAAATACGCTTTAAAATGATACCCAGTGACATCATTTTTCAAACATTTACATCTACCAGGAAAAAATATACTTCGCAAATCATAATAAATGTAAAATTGAAATAATATTTTTAAATACTTGGTATTGTGTATAAAAGAGCTATAGTTTAGTTTAATGCCTGCTATCATTTAGATTCAGACCAAAATTTTAAAAAAAAAAGATTTAACAAAATATCAATAATAAAATGAACAGAAGTAATATTTCCCATCCCAATTTGAGATTGAGTCTAACCTTAATTTTTGTTAATTCAAACACTATGATTCAAAATACATAGTTACTGATATATGAAATTATCGAGGAACACATTAAAACGAATGTAAAGAAATTGTCTTTTTTCCTTAGTATTTTTTATTTTGAAGAAAGGGAAGGAAAGACAAAAATACACTTATGAATACATTAGTAGGAGGAAGTTAAAAAGGATTGAGATATAATATTTTTCTGTAAAACAAACTAAGAAAAATGCATGAATAATTTAAAATATCACATATTATTTACTTTTGTATTCCAAACGTTAAATTTATTCAAATGTGTGTGATTTTTTAAAGGATAATAAAAAATGTATATTTCAAAGTAATTGAAGTAAATATAGTTTTCGAAAGTGCAATTTTACACAAATTCAATAATTCAAAGACGCAATATGTCTTTTGCAAAATTTGTTTTGTTTATTCCTTGAAGTTTTTCTTATATCGAGTTAGTATCTTTAATTAATTATAAATTACATCGGATAGTTGATAAAAAAAGGCGAGATTTAAAGAAAGGAATTTAAAAGTTTAAGTGAAATAATTAACTAAATCACACTAAGACGTCAAGACATATTTTTACCTCTTTTCTGGTTAACACGATTGAGTCATAATATTATTTAAATTAGGATGTGAATGAATTTTGTTTCAATAATAGGTATGAAAATTTTTTAATAAGACAAAGGAACATTGAATATTTGATGACTTGTCACGAAAAATTCAATTGAAGCTGCTCTAATCTTTTATTTAAAAATATCTAAAAGTTGGTCACAACTCTTCTTTTTGTCATATCACGTAAAGATGAGTATTTAAACTAATTTTTGTATTTTTAAAAACAAAAAGTAGTTTGCGAAGTGTTTTATATCACAAAGAGAATTGATTACAAACGTTAAGCAATCTAATACAATTTTCTGAAGTTATGCAGAAAGCATTTAGTTCATTTTTTTTAATAAGAAAATAAATTTAGCAAAATTTTCTCAAAAATTGTAAAAGCCGTTCGAGATATAATGGGAAAATATAACAAATATATATGTATATACTGAAATCAAAGTAAATTATGAAATTGAAAATAGAGATAAAAAGTAGAGAGCGATTAGAATAGAAAAAAGAAGAAGCAAGGAGAGATTTAAAAACTCTAATTATTAGATAAGTTAACAAACTGAGTTGAAAAATAAAAGAAGAAATAAAAAAAGAAAAAATTCCAAAAGCTTTTGAATTTTTTTTAAAACTTGAAATAAAAACTTTCATCCAAATGTGTTTTAAAATTTGGTTTGATATGAAGGGGCTGTGTGTGTGTGTGGGAAGTAACATCGAATCAAGAACATATATATGCTATATAGTAGAATCGTGTTTAATATTTTGTTCGTTTTGCTTTAAAAATGGTCTTATATATATAATATATAAACTGGAACGGGATAAAGGAATATTATGAATTCTAATTTTATGATGACTGTTGATCCTTAAAATTGTCGTCAATTTCTTGTATAGATTTTTATTCTAGAGTTGTCAAAGTAAAGGATTATTTAAACTAAGGTTTATATTATTTTCAATGAAGTTTCATTTTATTCTAACTCTTAACTTTGGGAGGAGCAAAGCTCATTATATAAGAAAAATCTTGAATATATGAAATCAAATTGTGCATCAGAGGGAGTCTTAGAACAATTTTTTTTCATAATAAAGAAACTATTTCTTTAAAAAAAATGAAAAATTAACTTGTCATTTTATATAGGTTTGGCATTTATACATAAAAATAAACTGCAAAAATTTGATATATATTTATATATAGGTACAGTACGTATTAAATTTTAGTTAAAGTAGTTTTTACATACCATTGAAGAGCATATTTCCAAACGTTTCTCTTGTACTACTAACTACAACTAAGAAATGCACTCAAAATTTGATATCACATTTTTAGTACCATAAATAGCAGTATGTGTTATTTGCGTGATTCTCTCTTCAGTTTTCGATGTCTCAATACTGCATTTCCACACGCAAAGTTTATTATTTTTATTGTGTTTTTTCTTTCAAACAATAATGATAAATTTTTCGTTTTGACAATTCTTTTATAGTAGTTCTTATTCTTATACATGTGGCTTATAATAATGCTGTGTTATTATTTTAAACGTGTCGTTGGTTTTGCCCAACATTAAAAATATGAAAACACATTTATATACTCGAAAAAGTAAATATAATTTGTTTATTTCTTTAATGAGTTGTAATTCATTGAAAATTATGAAAATATACATCGAAAAATATACTCTGTTATTCATTTTTTCAATAACAGTTAAACTAAACTCAGTGGTGCAACAGTCCATAAGGTTCAAGGCCTACTGTGCCCATCTCAGTTTTCATGGTATTGGGCCCAGAGATGCATGAGTAGATGTTCCGGCAGGTGGTCCGTGTTTAGTTCCCAAGCAAGCTTGGTACTTATTTATCGACCAACTAAAGGGATTAAAGGCTGATTCGACCTTGCCCAGTTCGAGCTTTGAATCCCAGACCCGTGGTGTGGAAGAGCGATACGCTACTACTCAGCCATAATAACAGTTAAACTTCTACCAATTATTTGTTTTTCCCAATTAATAAAACCATTTTACATTTCAATTTACTTTATATTTTATATATTTTCCACAAAGAATGTAATAAAATGTATTTTTGAACTCTAAAATCCATCGATTAAGTTTATTTTTGAAATTAAAAGCATGTATTAATGCAAGGGTCCCCCTAAATTTTTCAGTATGCGACTCATTTACAGTTTTTTTTTTTTTTTTTTTTGTGATGTCTCATTTGCAATATTTCTATTATATGGTTATCCAGACATAGACATTAAAAATACTTTTAATTCACAGGAAAACGTACAAATCAAATACTAATAAAAGAAAATGTTTCACGGGGGAACTTGTTGATCCCCACACAATTTTTCAAAAATCGCAAAATAAGAATTGATACAGCTACTCTCCACAGCTCCACATTGTGTGTGACTTAGAAACTATATTCTGTCTTTATCTCAGCTACACAGTTAAACGAAATATATTCGATGAAAACTAAATAAATATTTTAAGCAAACCTAAAAATATGCTGTATTATGCAAGAAGTTAGTGTCTCAAGGGATTTCAATGGAAAAAATATTGTGTTACTTAAGTTGTATTAATTTTATCAAATGTTCTGTGTTAAATAACTATATGTGAAATTTCTCTTATCTCATAAGAGAGCTTTATTGTTCTTCTTCATTACTCTTTTAATCTATGAAGAGATTAAAATTATAACACATTTCCATTTTATCTCTATTATAATAATTCCCTAAAATCTTCATATTTTCTTAAGCAAATAATTTATTTTTACAATCTAATGATACAAGTTCCTATTTGTTCTTAAAGGAATTCTGTTTCAAACTTGCATGCGTGTAAAACGATACATCATTTAATTCATTAAGAACATTATTATGCATTCATTTACTAAGCTTTTTGTCTCTTTTATTTGAATTATGTATCATAAATATTTACTATGCTATTTTTGATGAAATCAATTTTTTCCTACCAATGTTAAACACCCTAAAATTGTAACAAATCCTATTTTTTTAAAAAAAATTTTCTCATTGCAATCGTAAAGCTTAAACTTAACTCAAGCTAAACAAAGAGAAAGTGAATTTTTTTAAATAAAATTATTGAGATTTAATATTTCTTGTTAACAGACTTGTTTTTTTTCATTTATGGTAAAAATCCAATTATTAACAATCGAATCCAAGCAATACTGATTTCAAGTTTGATTTATATATATCTCCGAAATGATATTTTTATTAATCTCCAAAATATCTCTTTCTGATTTTTGTTAATTTTATTCTGACGAGGACGTGTGCCAAGAATATGACGTCATGGAATGATATGTCTGAAGGTTAGACAAGGGTCAAGTGTTACCAGACGATTAAGCGGAAGTTTTCGAACAGCACATTTTTATAAACAAATTCATCTGTCATAGCAAGAACATTCTGTGCAATGTCGCATTTTTTTGTTTTGTTTTTATATCTGCGTTCGTTTTCCAAGCAAATAACTTTTCAACGACTGTCTACTTTGAACAGCATTCGACCCTGAGCCGAATTCCCTAAACGCGACAAATCAATAACTTGGAGTATTTTATGACAAAACTCTTGCTTAATCGTGGATTATTGGCTTTTCTGTCCGGCTGAACTTTAATTGAATCTTCTGATGTTAATTCGTTATTTCTCAATATGATCGTTATCCGATTTATTTGAGGCGATTAGTGTATGTTTATTGTGAATTGGGATATCAGAAAAAAGTGGCACATTCTTTATTTTGTTTATTTTAAAGAAGGTTTTTGAAATTATTGCAACTTTTGAAATGAGATAAATTTATAGTTACCTTGATATTTCTTTCAAAAAGCAACTAAAATTTTCTTAAAAAATTATATTTTTTGCAATGCTAATATAATAAAACCATTCGATTTTTGGAGATCTGAAAAAATGTTTAATATTAGCATTAAAATATAGAATTTATAAGATACTGAAATTGTATGAAATTTGTTCAAAAACTAGGAACTCGCGTTAATAACTCACAATTCTCATCATAAGAAAGTATAATTGGTGCCAATATTTGGGCCATCGATAACTAATTTATGATGTTACCACTGGCTTAGCTAGATCTGAGAGGGCCCTGTATCAAAATTTTCTTTGGGCCCATTTTTAGGTATGGGAGGGATTGTATATTATCATTGATACGGCTGATAAGGCGATAGCTACATCTCTGAATGTTGCTGAGAATGTGAATGCATGGATTTAACATAATTTATTAATTTTTAAAAGTCTTTTTATTATCGATGACATGTTTTGTGTATCTTATTTTTCATCTTAAAATTGGCTTAAATTTCAAGTTTGTAAAATTCTGATAATTTATTTTTGAATTAGGGAGCTTAAAATATTTAGATCATATAATACTAAAATTTCTTAATATTAAATGAGTGACTAAACTTTCCATATAAAAATTTTTCATTCAACACTTTTCGAAACTTTTTACAGCAACGAATAGCGTATTTTTTTCTCAAGTTCAAAGACATAAAAAATTAACACTTTTAGGACAAATAGGAATTATTAAATAGAATTACGTAAAAAAAGTAAATTGTAACGTACGGAAAACTTTGTATATTTTAATTTGTTACAACAAAAAAATTATTGAATCAACAACTTCATGCAGATTCCTCTTATAAATTAGGGGGGAAATTGAACTTTAAGAGCCTATTTATTAATTTATAATTTTTATTTATCAATCCATTTATCAGTTTTGGTTAAAAAATGGAGAATGTATTGTGAATCATTTGTACGAAATGTTCTATCATACATCCTCATAGATGAGGTATAGAATATATCTGAAACTTTTGCGTGATCGGATTCGATTAAAATTTAGAAAATAAGTTATTCAGACCATTTCTAAAAAATTTATACAAAAATAAATAAATAAATAAAATAAAACCAGTAAACAAACCATTTTTGTAATTTGAAAAATTATTCTGTTTTTTCTCTGTTAATTTAATTAGTTAATTAGTATGATTATTTAGTAATTCCTGTTAATTATTAATGATATCAATTCAATCCAGCTGCGATAAGAACTACATATATTTTAAATCTATTTACAACAATACAATAAACGATTTTTTTTCACTAAAAAATACTCAACTTTTTAAATTATTACACTTTGAAACTTTCCTTTTTTTAACCCCTATTTTGAATGTTTTACATTTTTAAAAATTCTACAACTTTACATTTTTTAACTAAACAGATTCATGGTGTCTTTAGGACTGTAATTAATTAAAAATGCGAGTTTTAAGGCATAAACATTTATTGAGATTGCTTTGTGCAGTGTTTTCTATGCAAAGGAGTGTGCAAGTGCAAGTGTGCGGTGAGGGTGGCGATCGCAGCACAGCATAGACTATATTGCTATATGCTGATATTGCTTTGATTTTTCTACCTTTTGAAGATCATATAGAATCTTATATAGCTTTCATTTTGAATAACAGTCATAAAAAAGCAAATTTAATCGAACCGCGTAGATAGAAATGCAGAATCAAGTTTCAAACTTTTGATGTATGTTACTTTTGATTAAAAATTTCTGGTTAAAGGTGAAAGTAAAAGGTAAAAGTAGTTTAAGTTACTTCAAATTTATTTGAAAACAATAAAGAAATAAAAGAACAAAGAAAAAATATAAACGAAAACCTTTTATAAGTAATAGAAAATATTTTAAACCGCAATTTTCTTTAATTCATTTTAGAAT
The DNA here is from genome assembly GCA_019973955.1 of Trichonephila inaurata madagascariensis. NCBI lineage: Eukaryota > Metazoa > Arthropoda > Arachnida > Araneae > Nephilidae > Trichonephila > Trichonephila inaurata. The sequence continues at coordinate 347,545 of BMAV01000521.1, read as the reverse complement.
AACTAAACGTACAACTTTCTGTTTTAGTGCACGCATTAAACATCAAGTAAATTTTAAAATAAAACAATTTTTATACAATTCAAAAATTAAAAAAGATATTTTTAAAAGACATACGATAGGCTTACATGCTTATTTCTTTACAAAATATTATTTTGTTAAAACTTTACCAAAAATTATATTTTTGTTAACATATGACAGATGTTGAAAAATGTACGTATAAATTTGTTATTATATTACATCTATTTAATGTATATATAGTAGCTTGTAAATTAATCTTACTCCATCTCAATCGAAAATTTTCTTTCCTCATTTTTGAGAAAATTCCTCAAAAGTTTCGTATAGTGATGCTTAAGTAATAATTAATCTATTTATACTTTGAATAAGAGCAAAACAAAAAGAAAAACCCTCCAAGTTTGTGTTTATACATACATTAGTATATATAAGTATGCATATATGTCACAACTTCTATATTAAATTGCCATACATCTAATTTAAAATTTAACTGTAAATAGAAATATAATAAAACAGTAGAGGTCAAAGTTAAATGGTCACAGTAATTCAATATACCAAATTCTTAGTCTTAGGAAATAAGCATAAATAAAATTAGCAACCCTTTCCCTATATTTACCAATACTACCGGCCTAGAAGAAAAAACGCAAGAATAAGTTTTATAAAAAATATTCTTTGAAGCCAAATACAATGATAATGACATTAATAGCGTACCAATAGCAGAAGAATCGAAAACCCAAAGAAACGTAGAAAAATAAAAAAAGACCAAATCTGCACAGTAATAAGAAAAACAAAAGTGAATACTTCAACCAGATTTCATTCAAACATCAAAATAGGATCGTACTTAAGAAATAATTGCAAAAAGAAAAGAAAAGAAACTTTAAAAATATATTATAAATATAATAAAAAATACTATAACCGTATAAAAGTTTAAGAAATATTTCATTTGGGAAAAAAAATACCTTTAAAATTAAAACATAAAAGGCTAAATTAAACTCAATAATTTTGAACTTTTCACTAATGCATGTATAAAGAAAATTAATATGATAATCATGATCTAAATAATAATTAATAAATTTTTTAATATTATTGTTTATGTTACAATTTTTATTAACTAGAAACGTTATGTTGGAGATAATTAAAAATAATATTTCTAATAAAAAGAAAATGAACATTACTGTTCTTAAAAGGTACTCTATAGCATAAAAATTAAAGATTTCATTGTGAAAAATATTAGCATGTAATTTATCATCTGATATTCTCAGTACATCAAAGTAATCTGAAGTAAGTCAGTTAATCCTTTTTTTTAATTAAATTCAAATATATATATATATATATATATATATATATATTGTGATACCACCCCCTTTTGGTGACCGTATCTTTGATTGTCGGCGTGAGCTAGAGGTGTAGGGTTTGCAAAAGGAATAGACATTTTTGATTCTTAATATGTCTTTATTAAGAATAGAACTTAAATGTCTAACAATTTAGATAAATTTAAATAAGCGAGAATCTAGAATAAAAAAACACACAATGATAGTTAAACCGAATCGCGTAACTTAGACCACTTTCTCTAAATAATTATTTAATCCGCCTACTCTCACTTCTAATAATATTATAAAAGTCCTAATATTAAATAATCAGTCCTTCCTTAATCCAAACTTAGATTCAACCTTTATGTGGAAACGTCTGGGCGCGCGTGCAATGGTATGCACCTTGTATTAATGGTTTACTTTCCAGGTAGCTTCACGATTGGCTGTCAATTCCCTCTAGTCTCTTTCACACATAACATTCCCCAAAATACCATTTCACTTACTGAAACATCCGTTATTTAAAAGCTATCTTATTTGCATTTCTTTTTCACATTTCACTTCTTGGGTTTTGGTTGGAAAAGAGTTGTCATTAATCTTGGCCACCAAAGAACCCAGAGGTTATGTTACAGAAAAGATGCGTGAGCCCGTTACAGTATGAAATACTTCTTATAATATTTCTGGAGAGTGGTAAAAACACTGTAAGACGTGGCGAGTGTATGTTACTAATGTAGCGAACCAAAGGATAGGGCGTGGCCGGTGGTGAGTGGACGATTACAGTAGTATCGAAGAGGTAGCCTTGTAATTTAATAAATCCAATTTATTGCACTTCTTGAAACACATAGGCATATTACAAACATGAAGCATGGACGGCACAACACAGACATAGAAACTACAACACAAAGCATCCGGCTACATGACGAAAGGACAAGAGAAGAAAGCGCTATTTATAGCCAGCGGGACATCACTTGATTTGAGGGTGGATGGATGTAGTTTCAAAACTCCCCGTTTGGCGGGTATTTAATTAAAATAATTAAACGGTTGTCCGGAAGGACTGGACCATGAATAATTCACAAGAGCTATTAAATTTTAAATTACTGGGAATTATTACATACATATGTGTGGGAATTTTTACATGGACCATTCCTTAGAGCAGGGGTGTCCAACACGCTGCCCGCGGGCAGCATGTCACCCAACAGTACGTAAGTTACAGCCCGTCAATTCTTTTAAAAAAATTTTAAATATTAGGTTTTTAAAGTTTTTTAATTTTGAAATTTATTTAAATGTAAATTTACATATATCTATAAATCTACAATATATTTGCCTGTTAAATGTTCTTGTTTTAAAATAAATCCTTTTTGATAATAGTAACGTCCTTTAGATTAAAATAGATTTATATTTTATCAAACATTTACGTTTGATTTTTCTATAATAAATTATTTTTTTAATAAATGCTGAATTGCATTATGCATATCATTTACTATGGATGGTACATGATTCTCTATGTGCACGACTCTTATTTTTCCTTCTCCTTTTCTGTTTGGAGTGCCCAAAAAGCAAGAGGCAGTCAGAGATGTTTTTTAAAGTTTAAAAAAATTATTCAGAACGGTTAAGATAAAAGACAATGTATACTTAATCGTTTGACACAATGGCAGCACAATCAAATTTCAACAATGAGTAACGAAAGATCAATTCAAAAAGAACTCCGTAGTTTTCAAGAAAATTGCAACTGTAATATTTTAAACATTATTTTATCATTTTATTATTATATTATATAAACATTATTACATTATCTATGTCTGTATACATGAAAAATATTGAAAACAATAATAATACATATTGTTTTAAATTTTCACTCCAATATATGTTTTTTCCCCCCAAATCTGATATAAATGTACAAATTTTTATGTGCGGCCTGCGAGATTATAATGATTTTCCGAAGTGGCCCGCAAGGTCATTTGGGTTGGACACTCCTGCTTTAAAGGGTGCTGGCGACGCAGCCACGAGCGAGTTAAAGTGAGGAAAGGATTAATATAGAGCGGACTCAAGACGCGCAGATCCTCTGCTGAGAAAAAGGGAGCAACTGGAACTGTGGCCGAGTAGGGACCCACCACCCGATGTTCGTAAGAGAGTAATGCGCAGATCACTCTCATTAACCTAAATACCAAAAACTCTCTCTCTCTCTCTCTATCGTGAAGATTAATGTCAATCTATAATCACCTATGTAAACGTCTGTCGTAGTGAGTAGAATTGTATCTATTGTCCAACATTAAACGTTAGTTTTAGTAAAAACGAGTGCAATCAATTAATACCCCTAGAACTGTGCCAATAATCCCACATATATTTTGATAAAAATCAACATTAAAAGTATACTTACTATTTTTACCAAAAAATCTAAACATTAATATATATAAAAATCATCACTAAAAGTATAACTATTTTTTAAAAATTGTAAATATAGGAATTAGCTAAGTTATTGCTAGCAGTTCCACCTTATGGTAAACCTTTGCTCTTTGCTTATAAAGTTTACCATTTAAATTAGTATAATTTTCCATTCGTACTACTTTGGAACTATATAAATTTTCTTAAGGAGCCTCAATCACATTAGTATTTATAGAGTTAAGACTACACAGTACCCTAAAAATTTCATTTTTACCGAATTTTTTATTTTTACGTTTTCTCTTGGCCCATATCATTGAGAAGCTTGCCACGAAATTTCAGATCTATTAGCAAATTATTTCTTAAGGTATTTGAAGTTTTATGAGATATGGTTTGGGTTTCGGTTTCCTTTTAAAGCATTTTTTCCCACTTAAATTGAATTAATTAAAATTATTTTTTACCTTTTAGTTTGAAATGGTTATTAATTCCAATTCTCATTGCTAAAATAATTTCTGCTTGATTACGTTTTGAGTTTTTTTGAGTTCTAATAATTAATTAATTAAGATGAATTTCTTGGCCACACACAATCAATGCTTTAAAAATAGTTTAAGAAACTTAAAAGCTGTATCATTAATTTTTTTGTTGATAAAATGCCTTGGCAAATGCTTTCTCAGGTTGCTGTGAGAAACAATATTTCGAAAAGATGGAATACTACTGGAAATAATGTATCTAAAAATCAGTACTCTGCTCATTCTGCAATTAGACTTCCGAATACAAGTATTCTGAATTCAAATGTTGCAGATATAACTGAATATTTCCTTAATGTACCAAATTACATTATACTAAACATATTGTAGTAATATATTTTAGTATTTTAAAGTCATACGACAAGAGCTAAAACTTCCTAAACTGCCCCAATTTAAAACTGAAAAAAATTAAATTTTATGGGCAAATCTGACTATTTTTATCTTAAGTTAGTATCATTATTATTTTGTACATTAATGCTTTGTATTTCAAAACTTTTGTGAAAATATTAGGTTAAGGTAAAGCTGAATAAACTGACGTCTTAACAAATCTATCAATGTTATGCAAAAATATATTTTGAATTAAAAATATTATTTTCTGTCATATTTAATTAAAATATTGTTTTAATACAGAACATGCAGTGGAAAATAACATATTAAAAATTAGAGCTTTACGGGCATTATAAGTTTTGGTTTTATGATTTTATACAAACATCAAATGCGTTTTTCTCAGACTTTCAATTTTGAAGATGTAAGAGTTTTCTAATCCTTAAGGCTTTTTCCTGTTCAAGATAGAGCCTTGAATTTTTTTTGTTTATACTGCCAAACGTATGTTCTATAAAAGTTAGTATGGATTTAGGGCTGAGACCTCTAGTTATTTTTCTAAAAAAGTCTAAAGTTGATATTTTAAAAATTTTCGTGTTTTTTTCCAAGTTTTTCTAGAAAAAAAATTATTAAAAATCAACAAGGGAATAGATTTTCAAATCCATACTACCTTTTTTTTGCAATAACCTAAGAAACATAAATAACTTAAAATGACTAAAAAATTTTAAAAATTGAGTATTTTTTAACAGTTTGAAAAAAACTTAAAAAATTTCTAATTTTTTAAAATTGTAAAATAATGGCGGGTCAAACTGAGTTTTTACTTACAGAATAAGCTTAATAATATAATCTAAATATAAAACATCCATTATTTTTACTGTAACTCTCTCCAAAAATTTTTTTTTGAAAAAGGGTACCGTGTAGCCTTAAACATGAATCCTCAAAATTATAATTATGAATACAATAAACATCTCTCTCTATGTACATTTGTATCTTTTAAAAATTTAATAAGTTATCTACTATTTTAATAATAGTTCTATATTTGATAGTTTAATTATTGATAAAATTTGCAAATATTTGTAATATTTTACCAGAAGTAATGTAAGTTATATATATTATATATAATACTTGGTATTTGACTAGTTCATATTTCATCCTTACTTTTAATAACCCCGTTTTTTTACAACGAACTTCAGATTTTCAATCATTTTTTTTAAATATGTTACAATATCAGAAGGAAACCAAAAGATTAATTCCATTTTCATCATTTCTTTATGAGAGTTACAAAAATATTAAAATAGTCTTATAGTGTGTTTCCTTTTTCTTTCAAATTTATCATGGCATTGTTTGTCAGGGAATTGATCTAGTTGAATTAAATACTTTTTATTACTTGATATTTGAAGTATACCCTCTTTCTGAAAATGAAAACACAAAACAGCAATAAATGAATAAAAATATTTATACAAAAATAAAATTTTATTTTCTAAGACCATAATTAGGGATGGCTATATCGGATCAAAAGTTCAATACCAGTATTCGGTATGTTTTAGATCTTAATACCGGAATACCGGTTTTAGTACCGGTAGTAGAAATTTTAGAAAAAGAAAAAAAAAAAAAAAACACAGGGGTTTCCTTTTTTTTTTTGCCAATTTTATTAGAGAGCATAAATATCACAAAAAATAATGTGAAACTTATAACAGCATATAAAGAATCACAAAAAAGTAAAGGAACATATTTATTTAAATCACAAAAAAGTGTAAATATCACTATTCAGCTTTTGGCCTGTGATTTTCATCATATAAATAATGAAACTAAACCGAAGTATTATCAACTGATTTTTTGTGTTCTTTAAAGTTATTCATTTTCATTATTATGGGTTATTATTTATGAGTATATGTATAACAAATCTGAAAGAAAAAAATATTCTGAGCCCTAAAGTATGATATGCAAATACAATGTGAATAACAAGCGCACCAATTTAAAAAGTATTGAAATATTATGCACTTTCTTTACAACTACTACCTTGTTCTCACAGATACGAATGTGAGACTACGAATCCTGCGCGTGTGCAGAATCGCTCTGAGATGTTATAGGGTAGTTTTGTCTCTCCTCCTTGGATTATTCAAATAATTTATTACTTCTCTTAATAGTACGATGCAACTTTATATATTCACAGTCTAATTAATTCCGCCCGTTAAGGAGACATAAAAACAAAAGCGTATATTATTTTCTATGTTGAGGATCCCTGAACATACAGTGGAGACAATTTTAAAAATTTCTTGTAGATACCGAAAAAATGGTATTTAATCTTGGGAATACCGGTATTACAAAATTGTACAAATGGCTCAAAATACCGATATTGTAATCCCTAACCATAATTCTATAAAAACGAACATGATGATACAACCCCACAGATTTACTTCTCCTCATGCAGAATCAAAAGAAAGTTATGTTCTATTAAGAAACTGATTTAAAATAATTCTAACAACACGTAAAAGAAACATGTTTCACAGTTGTTTTAAAAAATAATTTATCTCGACACATTCAATTAACAACTTATCAACTTATGATGCGTGATGAACTACTTGAAAGGCGGTGTGGAAACACTTGGTAATCTCATATACTTAGCGTGATGAGCCTGTTATTTCTGGTGATAATGATGATTACAACGTTCTGTCAGATTTTGTACGAGAGTGATGAGATAGGGTGTGGTCAGATAGCGCCTTCTCCCCCTGTATTTCTCATCTTTGTGGGGATAAGATAGATCTCTCAAAATTTCCTACTTGTGGATAGGGAGTAACCAAATATAATGGGAACAGTTGGGTGTTGCTCAGAGGATTGGCGTTGTCGAGCGATTTAAAGATACAATTGACAGATATTGTCGTCTGATGTTTAGAAATGGAACTCAAATCCAGGAATTTTTTTCGGAAAGCTAAACACTTCAAAATAAATATTGCATTTATTTTTCATTATTTAATGGAACCATCAAATTTTAATATATTAAGTTTTTTTCACTCTATTCGTTTTTCTACAATGATTCCGTAATGAAATTTTAGTTTTGCATGTTAAAATGAAAATTTTGTTTTGTGATATTCCTAGTTCAAGAACATCGTACAACAGATTTTAACATCACTTATACCGTAAGAACATTACGCATAAAAACATTTATCGTAAAATTGGCGTATAACGCACACTTTCACCACAAAAAATAAGATTTACCGTTGCACTTTGTACCCTGGGTATAAAAATGATAGCTTTAAAAATAAGAAAAGGAGATGAGCATTAAAAAAACTAGAATTGAACATATATAGAAATACTATTCATTTAAAAGAAATGACATACTTTATGAGCTTAAAGGGTTGTAGTTCTAGAAATATCGTTATTTTTTCAAAACTCATGGATAATATATGGAATAAATGACTTATGACATTGCGCACGTACGTTTGGGTTTCTTTGTAGATAAGGGTATGCGCGTTATACGAAGCATATACCTAAAAATTAAAAAAAATCAGCTTGAAAGTATAGGTGCGCGTTATACGCCGGATTTTACAGTATGTACGAGTAAAAACTAAGGCATTTCCTGTCAGAAAATGTATAACAGGTTTAAATTTCCTTTTGATACAAAGCAATAACAATTTAGATGAAACAATTTGCATCGTATCAGGATTTAAAAAACTCTTATGTAGAGTTTTTTCTCATTCTATTCCCATTCAACTGGACTAAATAAACCAGCTCCCTCATAAACGAGGAGCTGAGGAAATGACTCGTAAATCCTCGTTTGATTACAATTTCGGATTTTCCCTTTTTTAAAATTCATATTTTTCAGGACGTAATCTTTGATAATTTAATTTGAAAACTGCAGTAATGCAATTCAGATGTTTTCATATCAACATTTCTGAGATTTCCTCCCCCCCGTACATGTTCTGTGTAATGTGGATTCATACCCCTTTTTTCCCTGAAAATATTCATATTAATCGGGGGGGGGGGAAGGAAAGGAAGAACGTCATGGAATTATAACTTTTTTAATTGCTATGATTATTATGTATTTCAGTATTTTAAAAGTGGAGGAAAATCACTTTCAGTGTATAAAATATTATCTAATCAACAAGTTACTCTGCGTATTCATTAATTTTTTTTTTACTTCTCCCGAGAAAGATTTTCTATGAAAATATCCTTTTTTACCTAATTAGGATATAAATCTAGATTTTTATGTACACTTAATTTAAAACTCTTTTAGATATCTATATGCAATTCAACTAGAGTGTTTTAGTGTACTTAGGATAAATTTAATTACATGAATGAAGTACGTATCGCCTTGAAATTCTTCCGAACATGTCATTTCACAATTTACATGATTAAGCACAATTTTAAACAAAAAAAGTTGTATGAGATATAGTATCTGGAAACACTAAAGCTCTATGCTCGTTTTCTAAATATCCGAATTAAATTACAGCTGCCTCTGAAAATGCTACAAAATGCAAAATTAAGAATTCAACAGAGAGCTACAAAACTGAATTCGTAATTAAAAATGAAAATGCAATACATAATTTTCTTTTGCTGGTAATGCAGTCAACAATCTTTTATCCTATTTCAAATTCCTCTCTAAAACTGCGTTTAGTAGGCTTACTTTAAGGTTATATTATTTAAGACTTTATATGAAATTAGTAAGGAAATTTTTGGTATATTTCAGTATTTTCAAAGTTATATAATAATTTAGGGTTTGTTTTCTTAAACCTGTGTACAGCATTTTATAGAAAATAACCGCTTATTTACTATAAGGTAGAGCCTGAGAATCGATACCAGAAGTTCATGCGAAGCTTACGGCTTGAAATGAAATAACGAAATTAATGTTTGACAAATCTGAACTTTAGAAATGACATATACGGAATAAAAAACAATTAATAACACAGTAAACCAATGAATATATTTTTATTTGACTTAAAATATTGGATATTGAGTAATACGTTTTAATTTAACATAATTCAATTGATAAAAGCCCTGTTTCAAGCCATCAATATATGTTGTAATTTATGAAACACATTACTTTTTTTATAAAGTAGTTCTCCTCAGTTTCCAATGAATCATAAATATGAGAGAAGAAATAAAAAAGACTACAATAAAAAATATCTTAAAATAAAATTTGTTTCTTTTTTAGTTTGGTGCCGGAAAGGCTGTAAGCATTTCTTATGTTATAAATTCTCTTATATCTACTCCTTCTGCTTGAATAGCCATTTCATGAAATTAGATAAATAGTATAATGCTTGTATTCTAGCATTTGAAATAATTTAAGATTTCAGATTAAATTACTGAAAGGAGCTTTTGTGCTCTTTCTGAAAATGGCATCTTTTTTCTGTTTTTCATACTTAGAAGTGGATTAAAGCTTCGCAAAGAAGCAATTATTCAAGCATCCGCATTGACAAAACGAATACTTTCAGGATAAGTGGAATTCTAGGATTTAAAAATAATAAAAATGTACCTCTTAAGAATTTTATTAAAATAAATAAAGCACACAACTATACTGAATTTAAATGAGTTCAATATAAGGGAATTTACCTCATGCAATTTTTTTTTACAAATTTAAAAATGCAGCGAATCATTTCTTTCTATGTTAATTGTTTTACTTAAATCATTACATTTATTTATTTCTCATCTTGCCACTCGATGAATATATTTCCTATTCGAAATGTAAAATGCAATCTGAAAATTTAATTTAAAATTTTATACAACCTTAAGAAAAAAGAAAGGGGAAAAATAAATAA
>BMAV01000521.1:270228-299108 GCA_019973955.1 Trichonephila inaurata madagascariensis | reverse complement strand
ATTTATGGACTTCTAAATCTTCCAAAAAAAAAAAAAATCTCCTATTATCAAAACATTTCTTGATTTTCTTAATGTGAGATGTTCTTTAGAATTATTGATGAATATTAAATCAGAATGTGAAATTCTTCTGAGAAAGAATAATTGTGTTGATTCTAATTTTGAATGTAAGAATGCTTCTAAGTGTTTAAATTGTAAAGAAACCTTTTGTTTTTATGTATATTAAATTTATATGGATATCAATACAAGAAAGAATTTTGTAAATAATTTGTCCTCATGTTTTCTGTGTTTGAATACTCAAATGTAAATCTTACTTAAGAAATGTTTTAAAATACTCTCTATGCTTTTCCAAGTACTATAACAGTATTTTACATGAAAAAGAGCCCAAAGAAAAATGTATTTATTATTTTATGGAACAAAATATAAAAGGGAAGGGAGACAAGGTCGGTAAATTTGAAACTGTTAATCTGCAAATTTATTCTGGTATTTTGGGGGAAAATGAGACATATCTTTCTTTTCTCCCTACGGCAGGCTTAGAAGTATAATCAGATTGGTGAATCATTTATCTTCTGTGCACTATTAGGTTCTGGATTTGAGTCTTTTTGTCTCTGAAAGAGAAGTATGTTTAGTTTAAAAAAGCATAGTAAAATCTTTCTTTGTCAAGTCACTGGAATTTTAGCTGTTCAAAATAAAAAGCTTTGTCATATGATTATTAAAATAAAATATCTAAAACATATTGCAGTGAACATTTTTATTTTAAGTCGCTTCACATGTACCTTCAGAATTGAAAGATGCGAAGGATCAGAAATATTTGAAATCAATTCCTCTACCAAATGTGGATTTTATGTGTCCAAAAAATTGGTATTTTAAAATTTGATTGCTTTCTTGAAATTCTTTTGAAAAATATGATATTCACAGTTAAAGAGAGAATAATTATTCCTAAAAATTAACCCATTGCTCAAAGAATTATGTTTAAATAGGTGGCAGGAGGAAAGCTTGACATTAACAAGTAATATAAAAAAATTTTTTTTTTAAGTGAATTCCTACTTGCGTCAAAAAAGAAAAATTTAATTTTAGTTACTTTTCATGAAATAGTTACAATTAATATAAATATGTATATACATATGACAGAATCACAATATTAAGTCACGAAATAGGAAGCGATTTTCCTTGCAATTTTCCATTTTCCTTTCTGTATATGGTGTTATACTTTTTTTTCTTTGTTTGTTACTATTTATTCATTAATTAAGTTTAATTATTCTCAGAAAAGAAATCATATTCTCAGAAATCAGGCCATCCTAGGTGGGATTCGAACACACGATCTTTGATTAGAAGTCCGTTGTGCTGTCCATTGCACTACAGGGACACAATAAACAATTTTCCCTTCTATATATACTGTTGGACTTATTTTTGTTTATTACTATTTATTCATTTTTTAATTTAATTAAGGAACTAATATTTAAAAAAAAACTGTATAAACATCAAGTGTCATCCACTACAAGTTTAAAAAAATGTATTTGTACTTGAATGGATGAATAGAAAGTATTTTATTAATGATTGAAAATTTGAACAAGATATATATACATAGGGAGAGAGTGAACTAAAAGTAGGAATTAAAAAATAGGAAAGCTTATCAATTGCTTTTTATTTTTTTGAAATTGAAATGAAATAAGTGTAAATTCAATTTTTCAAAGGTTTGGGGAAATGGAGGATTTGTCCATCAGAAAAGTTTCTATCTGATAGAGACAAATATTTTGTGTACTCAGTTTAAGTCAATGTTGAATTTAATGATCAGGGCCAATTTATTATTGTTTGTTGATGCCTGATAATTAATTCTAGAAGAACAGTGATTTCTTGTTTGTATGCTACATAGAAAAAAATCGAAGTTTTTAAGGATTTTGAAAAGGAAGATAAAACATTTATCTCAGAAAACTAAATATTAAGGTACAAATGACTCCTGTGGCAGAGAATTTGAAATCTACTGACTCAACAATTTATTTTTATTCTGTTTGGGCTTCAGTCAACAGTGCCAAGGAAATTATGCACATTGTTTGACAGGTTTATAAACCTCCTAATGCTAAATCTTTTAAATGAATTTTTGTATGTTATAAAAACTTGTAATTTAATGAGATTTAGATAAAAACAGATTGCATTCTCAGCTGACATGCAACAAATATATTATCAAATATTGCTGAATCAAGAAGACCAAGTTTTATATTGAATTATGTGGAATAGGAGGGAAAATATTTCTTAAGAGAGTTAGACTTTGTACTGTAATGTATGGTACTGCATCAGCTCTTTTTTTTTTAGCTGTTTGCTGTTTATTTAGAGTGGCTTAGATAAAAAGAAAAGGAATCCCTCTGTTTCTTCTCTGCTCAAAATTTTTTCTATGTAGATGATCTATTTGTAAGGTCAATTTTGTGCAAAAAGGTAATCAATTCTATAAAATTCCTCTCTAAAGAATTAGAAGAAAGATGATTTTTCATTTAAGGAATTGATTTTCTAGTTCTCATATTTCTTAAAATTTAATTGGGCATAGCTCTAATGTAGAAACCCATCCTGACAAATATTCAAAATTTCAGAACTAAGTTTTTTTCACTAAAGGGGATGACTCTGACTGATGTAAAGCACCCTATCACTAATAATTATATTTTTGCTTCATAATAGGAGGCAGAGCAGGATGACGTAACATTATCAGGCACAATAATTATGGCAGTTTGTAAAAACTCACCATGAAATGAATTATACTTCATTTGTAATGTATGGAATCTTTTTAAAAAAAAGTATTCTAATAATTCATTATTAGATTATTTTTGTATTAGTTTGAAAATATTTTTGTATTAAATTATTATTCAAGTAATTTCATACAACTTACTAAACTAGTAATAAAAATTAAATATATTTTCAAAGTTTACTTATCATGAAATGTAGTGGAAAAAAAAAGAAAAAGGAAATAATTTATGCTTTAAAATATAAAGAAGCATTATGAACTGTCTAGTGCATAGGTTCTCAATGTGGGTGATAATGCTCCTTTGAGGGCATTTGAGGCTTTCAGGGAAGCAGTAAAAGACCCAGAGTAAATTAGAGGATGTTGAGATGGTATGGAGGGGCATGGGCAGATTAAGCAAATATAGTTTAAAAAAGACTAAAAAAACGCATTGAATATGTACTAACTAAAGTAAACTTTAATACTGGTTACTTTATGTTGATTGTATGTATTTAAAATTTAAATTTGTACAATCAACATAAGGTTGGTTCATCTCAGTTATAGAAGATTGTTCAACATTTCTGAAAGCCTTCCAATCTTCATGTGTAGCAGAATGTGAATTGAGTGCTGTAGCTACATTAATAATCAAAAAGAGAAATCTGCTCCATGTTACTGAATGCAGTAACGATTGTTTAAAAGTAGAATCGAGCCTGATATTAACAAAACTCCTTAAAATGCATCAAATTCTTTCTTCTTATTAGTGAATTTAGAAATTTGATGTCTAAATGTTAATAAAAATACTTTTTAATATAATTAAGTATGCATTTTGATTGTTTTCATTGAAACAGTCTTCTTTAAATGAATAGGATAGGTTATATCTGTTGGCAATATAATGTGCGAGCTACTATAGCAAGAAAAATTTATTCATTCTAACATTTAATCATGTACATGTATTTCCTTTCAGTTACTTGTAGATTCGACAAGTTGTAAACAAAGACTGACTGGTGGCAACTTGCATACTCAGCATTTCCCCCCTCTCCAATGTATATAGCTGTTTATGATTTCTGTAGTGTACGTGTCTTTATCAATGAGCAGTAGGAAGAATGTTTTGTCCACTGTATTTCATTTCGTGTATTATCCAAGAAATGTAATTAAATATGTTAACTATTTATAGGAATTTTAGCGTGTGATTCTTTAAAGACAGAAACTGTCAATTTATTTATTTAGAAAGCAATAATTTACTATGGATTATTTTGTATCATCAAAACCCTTGCCTGTCCTTATAACATGTTAGCTAAAACTTTTATTCCTCTCTTTTAAATAAATAAATTCAATAGTGTTTCAATTCCAACAATATCCTACCTACAACTAAAATATATAATATTATATGTTTAAATATATTTGTGGCAATAACTATTTCAGATTTGCAAGTAAAAAAAAATTGGGTGCTTTAGAAAAAAAAACTAAATTGAAAAAATATATTCTATTACTAATAGAATATTTTTAAACATTTAATTCTTGTTTTCACCATTATATAGGCTCTTATTTCTCTGGAGTGGGGAGGGCAGTATCAAAATATTCACTAGAAAAGGGGACGCCAGTTCAAAAAAGGTTGGGAACCTATAGTCTAGTGGATATTTGTTATTCTGCATTCAGAGTATGATTCCTACTATGAATAGTTCACCTTTTAAATTTTCAGATTACAAATGACAAAGTAAATTATCATTTATCATAATATGTAGGTCTAGAGAACATGGAGCTCCCCCCCCCCTTTCTATGAGTGCTGTTTAAAACAAAAAAAAAAAAAAAAAAAAAACATGCAAAAAATTGGGGGAATGTTTTATGAATTTGAATTTTTTTGCTTTTAAACATCAAATTGATTAAAACAGGATGATTATATTTTTTGAAAATTTTATTCCATGAAAATGATGTTAAGAGATTAAAACTAGTTAACAGTAAAATATTTGGACTTTTCATTTGTAGTTAGTTTTAATTAGTCTTGAAAAATAAATTTGAACTAAATTTCTGTGATTTGGATTTCTAAGGGTTCAAAAATAGACACTCATAGTGACTCACATTCAATTATGTATAAGCAGATTCTCAAACTTTTAATATGTGTATGGTTTTTATTGTTGTAAAATGTTTGGTTTGTATTAACAAAAGCTGCAAAATGTGGAAAACTAAGGGTGGATATTTTTAAGACATCTTAAAGATTTTTTTATAGAAAGTTTTGAGAAGACTTTGGAAATTTAGGGGGAAATGAAGTATATAGAGTGCAGATTGGTGATTTTTGCTACATAAAAAGAAAATTTCTAATTTATCTTAAAAATATATATATACATATAAGATTTAATCTCTCCTCCCTTTCAGTAAAGCTTTCAAAAGTAAAATAATTAACAAACCAGAAAGTTGCCAAATTTGTCATGTACGTATACTTTTTGAATTTTGGATATAATTTTATAAAGCATAAGTTATCACTTTTGCATAAGTTATCTTATTCTTAAATATATATTTTTTAATATGTTTTGATGCAATTTCAGTGAATAAAAATTGTAACTTTAAAATTTCTAAATATTTTTCTCTTTTTTTAAAAAGGTTTCGTGTATTAGAAGGTACATTTGTAGATACATCACCAACAAGCCCCGAGACTGAAAATTCAGAATCTGAAGAAAAAGACCGTAGGATACCTTATTTTTTAACTGTAAGTTTTTTTTTAACTCTCATTATTAAAATTGCATAAATGTATTGAAAATATTTATTGATAATTCTTTAGCGATTCATATTAAATGACCTTTCACAAAATTAGCTTTAAACATTTTTTTTTTAAACAGAAATATATTTTTTGAGTCACCACATTTTACACATTTTTTTAATTTACTTCCTTTGATTTCTTTATTTTGATATATTTGTATTTTTTCAAATTGTTAAGTGGGGAAATGTGATTTCTCATTTCTAAATCTTTGAAGCATAATTCAATTTCAGTTAAGTGTTTGTTGCATAATCTAAGCATTCTTAAAATTTATTTCATTTGAAAGATTTTAAAAAAAAACTTATAAATTTTAAATAAAACATTTTTTTTACAAAGAAAATTATAAAGCATAGTTTAAAAAATTATTTTAATTGAAATTAAATTTACATATATATTGAAATAAATATTCGTACTGAAAGATTGGAATTGTTATTTCAAATGCTTTATAATTCATCAATGGCTAAAAGTTTCATGTTGGATATTGCAATCAAAAATCTGTTTGGTTGTGATGTATGTTTTGGTAAGGAATGGCATATTCATTCACAGTCTTATCTTCTAAAGGGTTTTTTTTAAAGCATTCTGTTAGCCACATCTTTAATTGTTTTTGTGTGTGTGATGTTAAATTTTAGTTTGAATAGAAATAAAAGCCATGAGCAGTCTAGCATTTTCATGAAGGAAAAAGGCCTCAGTTTGACATTAAGTTTGTTGACTCAGATGATTCAGAATTATTGGAAGAAGTCAGCTTTTATTGAAGGTCACATCATGATATTAAAAACAATATGGTTTTATGCTTCTGTAGAACAAAATCTTAGGTGGGCTTATTTATCTTTTTTACTCAGATATCCTGTACCTATCTGTAGTATCTATAATGATGATACATTACATTAATAGCAATAACTTTGTGTTCGAGCAAATTAGAGTCCCATACTTTTCAAAAATTGGTGTGAGTGTAAGCTTTTTTCCGCTAAGTGTTTAAAATGGGAGAGTGAGTTTTCTGTGAGATACCTGTAAGTTTTCTACCTAATGGAGTGATATCTATTGAGGTGATGAGACCATTTCTATATTTTGTTTATCTTGTATTTGTTTATAGGCACAAATACAAAATAAGATTATCTTAGTCTAGAAAAGTCTTTCATTTCATTAATGTATAACTTATAACAGCCATTATTAGTACTTTTTCATAGACTTAATTGGATGGTTGAAGTGACAGCTTGTTAATTATGATAATTCTAAATGTTCCATCTTAATTTTAGAGTCATAAGATTCTTCGAGTGTAAGTCCAAACATTATTACTAATAATGTCTATGATTACTAAGTTTGTAATACTGTGCAATTTTTAGCTATTTTATAAGATGCCCAACATGTTGCTCATGGTTCAAGTTATTCATTGATTATAAAATTTTAATTGTTTGATTATTTATCATTCACACTCTTGAAAAAGGAGATTTACTCATAAAATTTTGAAATGATGGAATTGTTTTTTATTAAAATGTTCTTTCCCTCCTCTCTACTTAAAACAGCATGAAGCTTTTTGCAATTACCTATCATTTTTGTTTAGAAAATGCAAATATGTTCATAGTTTTTCATAACCATTATCTGTAATGTATATGTGATGTTTTTTTTTATTCATTTCTTTCTATTATTTACACTCATTTCATTTCCTTCTTATTAACAGCAATGTAATTTATTATAGTTTGTATCCAATAACATTTTTAATTTATTGAAATGTTGTTCTTGTTATGTTGTTATGGTAGCCTATTGCATTAGGAAAATAAATTCAGTTTAATTCTTTTTAATAACATACAACTTTGTTATTTTCTTTTTCATGCCTTAGTTTTGATTTTTAGTCTATGTACTGTTATTTTTATCATTACATGGATTTTTTAGCACAAATTTTTCTTTCATATACATTGAATGCAGGCTACTGAATTTTTAGAATTGGAGCATAGATCAAATATGTTTTAAGACAAGATTTCTTATTTATTTTTAAAAACTCAATTATTTAGCTGGTTTATTCTTCATTTTTGCTAATTTGCTTGTAATATATATTGAAACTTTTATACATAAATACATAACTGGTTGAATAAAATACTCATCTGTAAACAATATACCTTCAGAGAAGTACCTTTAATACATTTTCATTTCTTGAACTTTTTAGCAAAAATTTATTTTCTTGAAGTAACCAGTCTCCTACTTTTACTTTCTTTTGAGTTTTATATGCAATGTTTTATTTTATGTATTTTTGCAATTTATTGTTGGTTGACCATGTATAGTTCTTCCATTCTTGTTAGTTTGTATTTATTTTTTGTAAATGTCACATTTTCTGATTTTTCTGAAAGTTTACGATTTTCTTTCATATCAAAAACATGGTAAATAAGGGAGGAAAGAAACCCCAGAAAAAAAATAATAACGATTTTTTTGCTTAAGTTTGCCTTAGTTGTAGATTAATTGTTTGTTACAAGAAAAAAATATTTGAAAAACTTATCAAATAAATTACTTATAAGTTCAAGTATGAATATTAAGTATTATACATAATTGTTTACTGTTGCTTCATGTTGCATCAAAGATTAGATGAGATATTATAGAAACTGTTTAAATTATAAACTTATTTGAAACCAGATTAGAAAGATTGAATTGTATTGGAAAATGTTACAATGATCCATGAGTACAATATAAATGCAATGCAAAACAAAATATAATCTAACAATATCACAATTTGAACTTGAAATTATTTAGAGTTTTTCATAAAGGCTATTAGATATTCCAGTAACCAAAAAAAAAAAAAAAAAAAAAAAAAAAATCAGATTAATAAAGGCAGCTTTTGTAAAAATTACTTTTTCATAAAGTTTTTATTTATTATTTTTTCATTTTACATTTCACACTAGAAGCACTTGAGGAAGAGTTTAATTCAGAGATGAATTTTTTATTTCTATTTCTTTAAAAATGTCAATTTAAGTTAGATTGATAGTTTTACTTATTATGCTATCATTTTAACTGAAACTGTGGCCGTCATTTAATAATGTTATGGTATACAGATAATTATTACAAAATTATTACCTACTTAAAATTATCAAGGTCACTTTTATCTGTACCATATTTCATGCTATAGGGTGTATTTGTCTTTTAGTCCATTTGCATTAATTAACTTAACTTATAACTTAATTTATTCAAAATACTTATGTTTTAGAAATATGAATTTAGACCATTGTAGCCTTATGTTGCCAGTACTTTTTTTAGTAATGAACTAAAGAGTGGAGAGAGACTCAGTAGCAGATTATAATGTTTTTTTAAGTATATCATTGTATCAAAAATCACATCTTGCTAAGTATCGAATTCTTAAAAAAAAACACATGAAGTTTCCCCCTAGAAATCACATTTATTTCGAGAACTTTTTTTCATGCATTTTTGTTCTTGTCATTCTTTTTTATAATACTAATTACTCTAAAAAGAAATACCTTATGCTTTACATGCTGTAAAGTAGTATTGGTTTTGAGGAATGTTTTATATGGAGATTTCATTTGTTGATTAATTAAATTTTAGTGAAATTTCAGAAGCATTACCTAATCTAAACATTTTTAAAATGTGAGAAAAGATTTTTTTATAATTCTCTAGGAATTATATTCTCAAATCCATTTCTTTCTATCAGTAAAGAGACTAAAGATACCGACCTAATTGGTTCATATTGAGGAGTCTCAGTAGGTTATTTCAATTAAAAGTTGCAGATAATACTTTTTAAAAAGATTTTTCCTATAAACATATGTTTTAACAAATTTGATAACTGTTAGACAGAAAACAACTAAAAAAATAAAAAAATAAAATGATGAACAAATTGTTTTATTATCAAGTGAGGAATTGAAAGTGTGCTGTTAGGTATAATAAGTTAAGGAATATTAGTTTTAAACACATTGATTTGTATTCTAAATCTTTAGATGTAAAATTTTAAAGAACTAATATGGTATAGCTAGTTGTACTTTTTAAAATTCTTTTGAAAAAACATTTCAAATTTTTTCTTTAAATACAATTTTTTAATACATGTGCTTTTTTTGATATTTGAAATTCATTCCTTTAAAAACAAATTTCACTTTCTGCAAAAAATCTTCTGTAAAATTTTACAGATATTTATGCAAATAAAATAGTTTATCCTGTTTTCAGAATTCAATTGCAGCAGATGAAATAATTAAAACTATTTTTTGAACAATCTCTGGTTTAGTTAAAATTACTTTGTGTGCATTTTCACCAACGTTATTCAATGAAATGTAGATTATTCTTTCCCTAAAATTATAAGAATAATTTTTAATTTGGGAAACACTGTTGATTTTTTTTATCATCAAAAACTAAATTCTTAATAGCATTATTCTAATTGGAATTTGTGTGTGTGGAAATTACAAGAAAGCCAAAATTTGATGTAATTCTGTTTGATTTCCAACTATGTGTTTATAGTGGGATCAATATTATCAGCTTGAAATTTTTAATGCATTAATTAGAAACAAATGCTTTTTTTCATGTTTTTAAAATGATTTTTTTAGAAGTTTAATTTTTCAAAAGCTAAATGAGAAAATGTGAAGTGCAGTTGAATATATAAATAAAAGATTTTTGCATTAAGCAAACAATTTTGAAAAATGTCGTAAATCAAATGAAGGGACTTTATGTCATTGTTTTGGTTATGATGTATCATTCTTTAAAAATTTGTACAATTCCATAGTTTATCTTAGAATTTCAGTATTTTCTAGATTTTAAAAATTTTGGTTATCTTATGAGATAATATGGAAGAGAGAATGTTACAGTAATCCCCCCCCTCCCTTCCAGTTAAAATGCTTTCTTTTAAGTGAAAGTTCCAAATTTATACTTAGTCTTATCATTAATTTTTTTATTTATGTATTTTGTCTCTACTAAATTATTTTAACACTTATTATTGTTTCTTTGTGTATGTAATGTAATTAAATATACTGCAGTTTATTTAAGAAGAGGGAAAGCATTTGATTTTATGTTTTCATACTTTTAATTTTTTACTCTATATATTTAGTATAACTGTTTTAAGTCAAACACATGCATAAATTTAATAGAGATATCAGTTATCATTTACATACAAGCAGCTTGATAGTATATTTTTTATTGACAGAGGCAGTCTTTTCTATCTTTTATAAACACAACTTTTGGATTTTTTGATTTCCTGCCATTCATAAGATTAAAAAATGGCACATATTTGGAACATGTAATAAAGTATACAATTTCTTAAAATATGTTCTGGGAGTGATTTGCAGATAGATTTAAAGCATTTTAATATCTTATAATGTGTTACTGAAAATATTAGTTTAAATTATATTTTTTTCTAAAACTTTTCTTAATATTGGTCCGGAATACAACTACAAATCTTGATTATCACTTATTCTTTGTTTGCTGTCATTTTTTGTCTTTTGACAGGATACATTTTTTCCGATTATTGTATTCAATTGTGCTGTATTTTCTAATGAATTCAATTCATTGATTGATATTCTTTTTAAAAAAATGGTGTGATCTCTGTTTGGTATTTAAACTTAGTTTTATGTTACTTTTCTCAACATATATTTTAATTGAGTCTCCATTACATTTATAAATTGTATAAAAGTTTATGAAATAATCTATGTTACAAATTTTTAACAGTTTGGTATTTGCCACGTAGTAATTTCATAATCTTGACTTTTTGTATTGAAAATACAGCTATCAAAATCTTTAAATTGATAAAAAATATTAATGGAATCCTGAAACATTTATCAGTTTTTTAATTTAATCTTTTAAGCAATTTTAAAGTACATTTATTATATTTTTGAATTGCATTTTTTGTTTGATTGTTTGAATTAATTTAAAACTGAAATAATAGATGTGATATTTGTTTAACGTAAATCAGAAACAGGCGGTATATTTTTGAATGCCTATAGAGTCTTGTAATTTACAATTTAAGTAAAAACCTAAATTTTTCTTCCACTTCTGAAAAATATGTATGTGCTATTGACTTGAACTACATTTGTGTTTAAACAAAGTTTTTTTCATTGTTAAACTTAAAAACAGAATATGAAAATTTATTTAGTTAATTATGATACCCCCAGTACAATGAAATTTCACTCAAATATTGATGCTTTGGGCAGATACTTATTAATGATATATCTTGATTTAATGTAGTCTTAGAGTAAATCATAGCTGTATAAATTAATTTAATGCTGGGGCTAAATTAAAGAATTTAGTTTCAAAACTTTACTCATTATATTATTTATTATATTACATGGCTCCATGATTTTAATTGTCTTGTTTTGAAAATCCACAAAATTTTTTATTAATTTTATTCTTTTAATTTTAAAATCTAAATTGTGTGCATTTTTTTTAAAAATAAAATCATTAATCTGTACTCTTCTTTTTTTCTTTGAATTCAGCTAGAGAGGTATAACAATTTTGTACTAAAGTGATTTTTCATACATCAAGATATCTTTAAACTATTTTTACTGTTTTTAGTGTGGATGGGTGATACATCTTTATAGAGCTAATTTTCCTATATTTCATGCAACTTTATAATATACATGTGTGTGTGTGATCAATAGCGATTTACTAAATTGCCATAAATCTAATACATGTGGGCTTATTTAGAAAGCTTGTTTATGGACAGTCTCCAAAAATCATTTGGTGCTAAAGCAAATTATATAAAATTCTTTTCTTATGAATTGCTCCAATGCTTAACAAGCTACTAAGTAACTATGCGAGTTTCAGAACAATGTCTAGATATAATGAATTGCATAAAAAATTAGTAGAATTAGCATTTTAAAGTTTAATTATACTAAATTCATTGTCAAAAAATAAAGTGATTTGTAAATAAAAAATGTATGAGTTTATTAATAAGAGTTTTTATTAGTTAGTCTTAATTAGAGTTTTTTTAAGTCTTTATTAATAAGTGTCTGTATTAGTTGTCTAATGTGAAAGTTGACCATGACTAATACAGGTGTCATGTCATTTTGCTTTGAATAAGGAATTTTTATGTTGTCTATATTTTGAATACTGTGCCTTAATTTGTAACATTAAACTAATATATTCATTTATTTTGATCTGTTTTTGTTGTACTTAGTAATAATTTTTCTTATTTGTCTGGAACTTTAATCAGTTTTTTTCCTTTACCCTATACCTTTTACTATTAATTATCATTGTTATAATAATACATCAAAAAGACACAATAACATGAATTAAAGTATGGAGTTGTATGACTCTCCGCTTTAAATATAATACATATTTCTATGATGAAATGAAAAGGTAGTTCTGATCTTATATTAGATAAATATTTTCAAGTATATAGATGTATGTTAATAGTAATTCTAGAATTTCCTAGTATTATTTTATGTATTTAATATAAAACACCTAATTAATAATTACTTAAAGAAAAAATTTGTTCTCTTATAAGTTTTGTGACAATTTTTTAACAGTGTTAAGTTGCTTTTTTTTTGAAAATATAATTTACCGAATAAACGTAATATATATAATGAATATTAAGTTCCTTAATTGTATTAAATCTCTTCCAGGGATCTATCAATGAACCAGGACTGGGTTTGCTGTCTTGGTGGAATTGAAAAAGAAACAAATTCCACTATATGTATTGTACATTTTCATGTATATATATAATATTAACAATGTACTATATATATATAAATTTTTGTAAAAAAATAAACACATTTAAAAACATCTCTCAGTTGAATATTCATTTATTTATATAATTTTTAATTTAAGGAAGTGTAAATTCTGGTAATTAAATATGCTCATTTAAACTCATATTTCACATCCCTCACAAATACTTAATAAGTATCTACTGATGCTTGTTTTGTAAAGATTAAAATTGCCTTTATGATTATTTTGTGAAATGTGATTTTTTTTCCCCATTAGTATACAGAATTTCAAAGTATGAGAGATAAATACATTTCTATGTTTAAGCGATCTATAAAGCAGAAGAATATAGTAGTATTACATTTGTCTAATATATGATTGACTGAATATCTAGAAGTATCTAAATATTAATTACTTTGTGTGAATTTTTTTATAGATTATTTTTGTGTCCCACAAGTAAGCATAAACATTTTTTTTTCCAGTTTGTGAGCATTAATTAGTCAGTTGATATTATTTTTGATATATTTATGTCTTAAAACTTTATTATCATAAATTATCACATGTTCTAGTTACTGATGATGGGAGAAAAAAACGAACAGTACATAGGTGTTGTAAAGGAACACGAATCATATTTAGAGTTGCATTGTCACAATGAAAATTGGCCAAGGATAATATACTATATTCCCAGGATGTTCTGACACAAATGTGGGATTGTATGCTATGGAAGTTATTGAAGGTTGTACTTACTATACATCAGGAATAATGATTGTATACCTCTGCAGAACAGTCTTCTTTAGGGTGTTTATTGAACTTCCTTCTGTCAAGGATGTGATGGTTATCTACTTCATGGCTCAAACCAGATTGATCACTATGTCTTTGTTAAATTCAGATGTCTTACAAGAGAAATATGAGTATAACACTGTTACAGCCAAGTGTTGAAAAAGGATGGAAGATGTCAAAATTGGTATGGCATTAACATATTCTTAGGTGATTTAATGTCTAGTGCAGTTTAATCATGTTGCACAATCAATTAATTCTTTCTCTCTCTTTGTTGGTGTTTTAGCTTCTCAAACTCTAAATTTTGTTGCTGTGTCTTGCAGTGATCATTGCATTAAACTTTTTTACCTGCATCTATGACATAAATAGCAGTCAAAGATAAGCCCATCCCTCTTCATTTATCCCAATTAATTAACCCTATTGAACATCACCCAGCTTATAAGATTTTTAGAGTGAATTTTAAAGGCATTATTATTGTTGCTCTTTTTTTTTTAATTGCTACAGTAAGAAAAATTGTATTAGCTAGCAATCATTAATTCTTTATAGGTTTTTAAGTGTGCATGTATCTATAAAGAACAAGATTAATTCACCAGCTATGAATATTTAAACATGTGCAATTTGGGAGTTAAATTGAACATGGTATATTTTACCTGTGTGTAAGACTAATAAAAATTTTTAAATACAAAACATAACTTTGAAATTTGAACATATGTAAATATTTGGCACGCAATTTCATGTGATTAATTATTATTTTCACTATCACTAATTTCTGATGTGTGCAACTATAGTGAACATTGGTATCTAAGTATGCTAATAAATTTTATTAGTTTTTTTTTAGCTGAGATATAAAATAGTATTTTAATAATGATTTTGTTGCAAAAATTGCAAAGTGAAAGATGTAGCTTATGAAATTCCTGGTTCTTAATTTTTTTTAAGCTGTAAATGCTTTTATAATAGCATTTGATCAGAAACTAATTTAGATGTTAATTATTTTTAATTTGTTGTTGTTGCAAATACCACCTGTCTGACAGTATCAGTTCGAAACCCAAGAAATTCAATGTGGCAAGGGGTTAGCTTTGCACTTGTCATTAGCCATGGCTTTGAGTATCTTACAGGTGACAGTATAATTGTCCTCAGTTCCATCCCAGAGAGCACCTGGGGGTGGTCAGAGGTCTCAGGGGTTGTCAGGCCCTATTGCACAGCAGTCAACATCACTAATGGTTATATCAGATTTTTATTTTTGTTGAATAATTTTAATGTATTATTTTAAACCATTTTTAAAGAAAATTAATCTGTGTATGAAAATGAATTTTCATTAGTGTTTTTAATTTTGCTTTGTATATGAATTATATATATATGTAGTGTTACGAATTTTGTGTAAATAGTGTAAATAATTTGTATTTGGGTGTTTAATGCATTTATATTACTTTATGTTATATTTATTTCATGTTAAAATTGTACTATTCACAAGCAATGCCGCCCCTTACGTTATAATGGTGATTCAATGAAATCTTGGCGGTAGAGCCAAGTTGGCATCATTTCTGGCGGCCATTTTGGTGACCATGTTGGCGAGTTTGGAACCCTCTGGATTCACTCCATTAACGTCACGCTCGATGACACGAGCAGTTATATTTCTGGAAGTTTCTGCCGCGCCTATAAAGAGGAGTGCCAGCCGCAACCAGTCAGTCGGATTTTATCCAGCGAATAGTGAACTTTGTTTTGACTATCGATTAGCTCGGCTGTGCTTGTGAATAATCTTTTACTTACATGTATTTTTAAACACTGATGATTGTGTTTGATTGCTGTTGAAGGTGTGGAGACCTTCGGAGATTTACTCTGTGAATATTGCTGCTGAATCCTGTATTGGATTGGTTTTTTGATAATAAATTCGCATCGCTCTTAAAGAACTGTTTATTTTCTTTGTGATTGTTTTACATAAAATCCTCGAATCCGGATCTATGTATCAATATATATATATATATATATCAACTGCCTAGCAAATATTTACTTGCATTTTTATGAAAATGAAAGTATTAGTTATGAATCTTGTTACTGCTTTAGATACATAGATGACTTAATTATATTTAGTAATATAGCAGACTGTTCCTAACCTTAATTATTATCCCCACTATTTAAAATTTGTAAAAACTAATTATAATAATGAGTCAGCTAACTTTTTGAACCTTCAATTAAATGTTAAGAATAATTTGCTATTAAGTAATATTTTTGATAAAAGAGACTCATTTGAAAAGAGACTCGTTATAAAAATGCCTCTCTGGGGTTGTAACCTACACCTATCAATATTTAGAAATATTATCTTAAATTTTATAAAAAGAAACAATGATTTAGTTACTGATAACATTTTAAAACTAATTAATTTTGTGAATTTTTGCAATAATTGTTTAGAATACAATTATCCAAGTAAATTTATTTATAAATATATTTCTATTTCTAATTAAATCTATTTTTATCTTAGTTCAATATTTTATTTAAAATTCCTTCTATTTAGTTTATTTTTAAAAAAATATTTTAAAATTTTTTAAGCGCTTATTTTAATTGCAATATATCTATTAGTATATTCATCCAAGTATATTTACTTTGTAATATATTTCTATTTGATATTATCTATTCTTAAATGTGTTCATTATTTTATTTAAAACTTCCTTTATTTAGTTTATTTTTAAAAAATCTTTGTGGTTTGTTTAATTGCAAAATAAGTATCCAGGTGGCGCCATGGTTTTTCCTTCTCGTGTAGTCGTTTCAATCTTTTACGTCATTTCGCGTGGGATCTTATCGTAGAAGGTTGAATTTTCAATTTCCAGTTTTTATTTTACATGTAAGTTTTTATCATAATTTTTTCTATATAAGATTTTTTTATTATTCCTCTCCTTGAGAGATTCATTATTGTTCTCTTTTCTTAATTTCATTTTAATATATTATCAGGTTTTTCTTCCACATGTTGTATTAGGCTTAACTTTTCATCTTGGGTGTTTTTTCTTTTTTCCTATTATGTCGAAAATTTCTGCTGTACGAGGAAGATTGGATCCATAAAGCATTTCTAACCCTAATTCGTTGGCCTAATTCAGCGACAGCTTTAGAAATCATAATAAGTCTCCAGTTTAGTCCAAAGACTTTTTTGTATCTACAGTTGTGTCTGGTGTATTCCAATTTCTTCCTGCTTTAGCTGAAATTTTTTCATTAATGTATATTATATAACTCTCTCTTTTAATTATGAATATTTTGAGCTTGAAAACATTGAAAAAATTATTTAACTGTATAGTTAATTGTAAAAAAAAAAAAAATAAATTATAAAGTAATTTTAAAAATTTGGATTAAGTTAAAGGTTTATCTTTTTGGTTAAAATTTTTAGTGAGCTACCTAACAAGATCAATTTTAAAAAATAAGTGATTGTTTTAAAATTATAAAGTTAAGTGTTGTTTATACATGCATTAATTTTTTTCTAAAATATAATAATTGAGTAGGGATGTTAATGAAAGGTGTTGTGGATAGTGAAGTAAAGAAAAGAGAAATTATATTTTGCATTTTCATTATTTAGTTATTAATTACTATTAAATTGATTACTTTGAAATTTAGATTTAATATGCTTAGTATTTGCTATTGGTATTTTTTTTTACTTGTACTCTTTCTGAATATAATTATTAATAAATTATGTAAGTAAGTTTTATTTGTAATATTTTAGCACATTTTGCTTATAAATTTGTTAAGTATATAAAATTGTTTATGAAATTGAGAAATGCTTTCTCTGAAGGAAAGGAAATTTATTTGTTTGTAGGTGTAAGTGTTTTTGATAATTTTCATTTATTTGGGGAATATTATGAAATACAGTTACTTAATACTGACTTTGAAACAATTTTTTAAAATTGTTTCATGAACATAATAAAAAAAGCATTTAAAAAAGTAATTTAGAAGAACTACTTTTTCTATTTCAAGAAATAATTGATGGAACTGTAATTTGATTTTGACATTTTAAATCTTTGTCAATTTCTTGAAATATCTTTATAACACAGGTAGAATTGAAAACAAAATTATGAAATAACTAAAAAAATCGTACAATTTTTACTAAATGGAATTTTATTTACCACAATCAAAAAATCTGCTACATGCTTATGCTACTTATATTGATTACTGCCTATTTGTTAGCATATTCTTCAATATTATTTAAGTTTTTCGGAATTTGTTAGTTAATACTTGAAATTTAATACATACTACCACCCTCATTTCAAGTTGAATTTTCTGACAAGAATATGATTCTTATTTTTGATGACAGAAAGTGAAATGGATAAAATTAGGATATGACTTCAATGTTCTGTAAAATTTTAAAGTTTATATTAATATATATATATATGTAATTATTTTTCTGTATTATAAAAATACATTTATGTAGTTTGTATATGTGATATATGTATAAAATCAAAAAAAAACTAATGATTTCAAATATGTATTTACATTTATTTAAACATTACATATTTCCAGTTTTGTGCCATTAGTAACGTTTATAGAATATTGCATTGGAATATCACACCTGTAATGTGCTCTCTGCTCTGCAAAGATTATTTCAAGATCTCAGAGCAGTAAAAGTATACAAACAGAAGCAGCTTTTGTATTTAACTTTTACAGTAGTATATACATTACTCTAATTTTTTACAGAAGGTACCTGCAAAGGGTTTTAGATAGTCTTATATATTGAAATTTATACAAAGAAAACCCTGATTTTGTGATATTTTACAATGTAAATAAAATATTTCAAAATAAGGAAGCATACATATATATCTATATATATTTAAGTTATATGTTAATCTAAATATTATAATGAACATTGCATGTGTATGCTTGTTTTAACTGTAAAATATTGATAATTTTAAGCTGGAGTATTATTTTTTCTAAAACCTTTGCAGGTCCATGGTCCAAGTTAAAATGGTTAAATCATTTTAACAATTTTTTCTATATCACAAGGAATGACTGCATCAAAATAGACTGCATTGATCATATTTAACAATAGATTATTTATCAAGTAACAAGAAATCCTACATCTACTCTTATCTGAAACTAATACAGTTTTACAAAGAAAAGTACATAAAAATCTAATATTGTTTTTCATAAATCACAGTTATTACTTTTCCAGACATTCATGTAGTAACTAAGTTTGCACTTTATAAAATAATGAATACTTATTATAGAGGATAAATTTGATAGATTTATTTTGGTGTTAGAATAAGTATCTAACATTTACTAAATTATTTTATATTTATATATGAAAATTAAGATCAAAATAAATAAATGCTTAAGAAAGTACTTAAATGAAATATTAGATCTTTGTTACAAAAATAACTTTTTAAGTTTACCTTTAGCAAAAATATAAATCACCTATTTAATGTTTTTATTCATGCAATTTTCTTCAAATCCAAATGATAAGCAAACAGATATAAATTAACATTTCTTTAATTCATCAAATAAAGCTGTTATTTATATATTCAATGTTTTTATAATGTGTGCATTTTTTAAAAAAGGATTGATGTGTTCTTAAATATAATATTTGTAACTTCATTGAATAAGAAATTGTTCAGTTTGGTGAATTCATAATGAATGAATGAATATATGTATTTTTTTTATAGTTTTAAGTTTGAAATTTTTCTTTACTATTTTTTAGTTTAAAAAAAATGAGGTATTTATTGTGTTGCAAAAGATTATAATGTGTTAATAACTTGGTATAATATCTTTCAGTTACCATTACTTATTTTTAGCATAGAGTTGATACACATTTGATTAATTTACAAGCTATTAATTTTTTTATTCTAATAATAGAAAATAAAATGTGTAGAATAATAATTATAAGAAATGTTTTTTTTTTCAATGACTGAAGGATTGAATAAAAATAAAATGATTTTATTTGCTTCTGTACAATATTAACAATGAATGAATGAATGATGTATCTTAAATGATAAAGAATTTACTTTTTAGTAATACAGGTTTGATGCAATTTTTAATTTTCTGAAAACTAGTTTGACCTAGATTTATAATTCTTAATAATAATGAATTTTGAATAATACTTTAATTCTGTATAGTACAGTTTAATTAAGAAAACCTCTTTTATTTTATAACCAATTGCAGTAAGTTATTTTTTTCATGCAATTTTCTTCAAAATATAATTAATAGAATTCTGTGAATAAAAATTAAATTTATTTGCAATTTTTTTTTGTTTTGCATTTATTAGTTTATTATCATGAAAAATACTTGATATTAGTATGCGTACTAAAAGTAAATAATCAAAATATGTTGAATAAAGTATTGTTTGTAATGATACATTACAGCATTGATATATAGGAAATCATAGACATTCAAAAATTGAAGAAATAAAATTCTGAATAAACAGATAATATTTAAAAAATAGATTAATGTTAATTGTTAAATAATTTTCTAACTGTCCATTAATCAGAAAAAATATTTTCAAAGGTTGGTTTTCTGTCTAAAACTACATCACACATAATCATTGCAATGCATAATGTATTTTCCCTTACTTGCTTTCAATACACCCGACTACTCAGAGCTTGGAAGACATTAAAATATTGTGACTAATGTAAAACATGTTTTAAATCCTGATCTAGCCAGTTGTTCTTTTATGAATATAACATGTTACGTATATATTGGTTAACTTATCTATGGCATTTAATTTATCAATAATTCAATATGAAAAGATGTTATTCTATATGCATCAATATGAAATTCTTAATCTCAAAAACTATTAACTGAATTTACAACCTAATATTTTTTTTTTTTTGTATTTATCATATATTTTTTTATTCTAGCATCAAAATTTATTAATATTCTAAATCAATATTTTAAATATTCTACATATATATGATTCTATGATAAAATTTAGAGCAAGTAGAAATGTTTATCTATTTTGGAAATTTTCTAATCTTCTGTTATCTAATTTGTTGTATAATTTACTGGGCGTCACACTTTGACTTATTTCAACTCATAGAGTGTACATAGTAGGTAATTAGGCGATTTTTCACATATATATATACAGTTTGAAAATTTTGTTGTTTCTTTTTTTAATCAGACCATTCATTTTCATTATTCCTAATAATAACAATTTTTTTCCTAACTGAAAATAATTTTGCACATAATTACAGAATTAAAACTATGTTCTGAAACAGTAATTATGCAACAAAATTTAATAATAAAACTTAATCTTATAAATAAGCAGGTTTTTGAGTGTAGAATTACACTCTTCATTCTGCTCTAAATTGTACTTAAAATCACTCAACTCAAAAACAATGTTATATGATAGAGTGGTAAAATATAAATAAAGGTAATTCATTAGTACATATTGGCACTTTAACAAATAATTTTCTGAAGAGTATTTAAAGACATTGTATGCTTTTTAAATAAAACAATATGCACTTGCTTTACCAAGAAACGATGATTTGAATTTCACTGAATATTTTGAAAATGTGGGATAGAAAAAGAAATGACTTCTTACATCTCATATTTTAGAATTTTAAAATTATTATTAAATAGCAAACTTGTTTATATCTTAATATTTAACATGAACTTTTTCATTCCATCTTTAAGTTGATTAATTAAACTTGAAAATGGTTTCTGTAATATATTTGAATACATTTTTTATATTTTGCCTTCATTACCATAATTAGTGTTGTTATAAGTATCAAATCACATTCAAGATAGTTTAATGATAAGGTGGTTTAATCTCTTTAGTGATTTTAAAATTTATTATTTACTATTTTAAAAGGCATTGCAATAAAATATTTAATATCAAATATTCTGTTGCAATTGGTACAAATATTTAATACAAGAATTGAAACAAATTCTTATGTAAGAGAAATCAATTCATTTGTAGTACGATCATAATAAAATCGTTATTAAAAAACAACATAATTTGACAAATTTTATATGTATGTTTTGGGAAACTAAGAAAAGATAATACATAACAAAATATTTTTGATAAAAATATATACAGTGCATAACTAGTTCTGAAGCTTAATGAAACAATCCTTTAGTATGTATTCGGGTATGAACACCAAACTAAATGACAATGTTTATCATTCGTATCAATATGATGCAACATTTATTTTATAATAGTATTAAATACATTGATCCAAGTTTCTGTTTAATTATATTTTTCTAAAATTAGCATTGTTTCAATTATTTAATTTTTAAATTGATTTTTCAGTCATGATGTATAAATTGAATCAATATAGTTTAATGTTACAGCTTGTTTCTTAATAGCATAAAAAATAAAGTAAATTATTAATTGAAATAAAATCTTTGCTTGTTTGTGAGTAAAATACAAAGAAGTGTTATTAAAATGCCTAATGATTTATATTTGTATAGTTATTTGGTATTTGAATAAAATTATTTCTTTGCAAATCATTTGAATGGCACAAAATATAAGCAAATACAGATTAAATAGTAAGACAATTGAGTACTATAGTTTAAAATATATCCCATTTTTTGGGAGGGAAAAAAAAAGAAATTGTAAATATTCATGTAATATATATCTAACTAATTCATTTTCTGAGTAAGTTATGGAGTTCTTTTAAACACTGCATGTAACATTATCCTAATACATAATAACAATTCAAAATTCGATCCTTTACTTCACTTTCACTCAATGATGAGACAATGAGGCAGGTTTTGACGCAAATATTGAATCAGTTCCCTTGTAGCACCTTTGCAATTAGTTAACTCCAATTCTTGAAGATGGCGCAGCTGTATCAAAGATGATAATCCGTTTGCTGTCACTAGAGAACAACCTACAACAGAAGGATTTCACTTTAATGAAAATTCAATGTCATCCAATATGATGAATAATGTTCATTATATTGGAAAAACGAAATATAACATCGAGTTGGAATAAGGCTGTGATTTATTGCAATATTAGTGAAAACAAAGTTAATACTTAAGTTAGAAATTACAAATGTTTTTTAGTACTTTTTTGTTTGCATTTTTCTATTCCTAGTATTAGCTCACAATCTCTATTTTTTATAAATAATTTGTTTATTTATTTATCTTGGTGGATTTTTCAATCGTTAATAAAATATATTTTAAAGCGCTCAATTGAGCTGAAATTTTTTTTATACAGGATTATTTTGGATGACAATACAGTAATTTAATTATATTTAATAAAAATTAATTGATTAAAACTAATTACTTAAAGAATTACAAATACAACCACGTTGGCATCATTTTTGGCGACTTGTCAAAACTTGAAAAGGTTTTTTCTCACGTTTGAAAGCATTCACTTGAACTGAAATTTTATATACACGATTGTTTTGGATGAAAATACGATACTTTAATGATAATTAATAAAAAATTACCACTTAATGTTGTGAGTCTGTCATATGCATATACATATTTATATTAATTGTAACTATTTCATAAAAAGTAGCTAAAATAAAATTTTTCTTTGTTAATCTAAGTAGGAATTGACTTAATTTTTTTTTTTTTATATATAACTTGTAGTATAATTAGATCAGATGACTAAAATAGTAATTGTCGTTTTCTTTCTTTGATTTTTTTTTAAAAAAAAGTTTTAAGCAAAAATATGATTAAGGACAAAATGTTTTTGTCTTTAAAATTCTTATATTATGTATCCAGGTGTCCCTCGTAAAACACGGTTAATTCGTATCGTGTTATATCGAAACCATGTTATACGAGATTTTATTTATTTAAATTAATTATGTATGTACATAATATAAATCAGGGCAATATGTACCGTGTTGTATCCAAACCATTTAATACGAAACTTTGAAACAACATAAATCAAGTCAATGTGTACCGCATTATATCGAAATCAAGTCTAAAGGTGTAAAATTTTATGATGACTGAAATTTCGTTCCAATAAAACGTACAAACGAAAAAGTAAGTTAACTTTTAAGTTTTTAATCATAAACAAAAATATATCAAATACAAAAATTAAAAGTGCAATGAAAATACATTCAAAATAATAATTATTATTATTATAAAATAAATAAAAACAGCTTATTAGGATCACAGAATTAATTTACATCATCACTGTCATCAGAAATTACAGCTAATCTATTTTTCTTTCTCAAAGTTGGTTGAAAATTCCTCTTCATTAGTTATTTCTCCATCATCACAAAAGTCATCTGACGTAGTAGCCTGTTTCGGTCATGCAATTCTAATAGAATTTCTGTGTATGGAGTTAAAGGACTTTGCTGTTCTCATTTAAATTTTCCGCTACCTATTACTGAAAAATTTTCTTCAAGAAAAATTTTTTTTCGAAGTTTTTAGCTAAAGCTATTCCTTCTTGCAGATTCAGATGGGAATTCTCCTTACTGAACGAAAATGGTATTCATTTTTTTAAAAAAATCGTTTTATATTAAATTTAAGTTTTGTGCAGTGTATTGAATCCGTGATATAAGAGAACGCTTGTATAACGAAATATTAAATTATAAACCATGGATGTGTGTGATTAAAATTGAGAATGTGTACATTGGAGTTTTGTTAAATTTGGTTAATGCAAATAAATTCGTTTTGATTTTTTCTATTACTTTTATTTGATTACCAAAATACTACATTCACATTGTTTGTAATGGTTAAAAAATGTGTTTATTATTATTATTTCATTTTATGAATCGGTTTTGATGTTGGTGGCCTGTATTATATTCGAATTTTTTTATTTCATTTTATTGTTCGTGAGACATATTGGTTGCAGTGGCGGCTCTAGGGCCGGACAAACCGGATCCCTGCCCGGGGCGGCAAATTCTAAGGGCGGCATTTGGATAGAATTTGAAAAATATTTTCTTTTTGTTGCAAAAATTTTTATATATTTTCTAAAATATTATTGGGTGTAAATTTAATATTTCATTTTACGTGTCTTCCTTATTTTGTACTCTGTATGCTTATGTCAGTTTTCTTTTATGTTGAAACTTAGAGTTCGAGTCGGGAGTACATGTTCAATCATGAAATATGATAAGTTTACACATTTATCACACTTGAAACTTTTCCCCCGTCCCGGAGTATTGTCACAGCGGACATTCCTTTCACCCAAACTACGTCCGGTGTCCGTTATCCAAAAGGGAACGGGGCACTGGCGTAGCTAGTTCTGAGGGGGCACTGTATCAAAATTCCTCCGGGTGCCCTTTTTACATATGAGAACCTTGTTAGTTGAACTTTAGTTACACATGTTGGGGCAAGCTTGGGGGCCCCGTATCATTGATACGGTGGTAGCTACGCCCCTGGAACGGGGCAATAAGAGTTTTCTAGAGATAGTCACAGGGGATGTTTTATTTTAGTCTTGGGTGTAGTTACTATAAGTTAAAATAAACGTTTGCGATCCCCACCATCAATACTCTTTTTAGAAGAAATTGGCAAGCTGAAATGGACGATTCCTACTCTTACATTTTACTCGTTTTAAATAATAACAGGTAATTATGTCCTTAATTTCAAATTATTTTGTACTTGACTTACAATTATTATTTATAATATTGTTATGCTGACTATTCATTCGCAAGAATTATTCAAGTTTTTTCGGTGTGTATCTGTGTGAACAATTTGTCTTTTTTTTTTTTAATTATAGTTTTTTTTCTTTGGAGAGAGGGGCGGCATTTTCCATTTTTGTTCGGGGCGGCAAAACTGCTGGACAGTTGAAACACGCGCACGGAAATTGCGATTTATTAGGTGCCCTTAATAAATCGCAATTCTTATCAAACAATATTTTTTGCTGAATTTATGATATTACCTGATCGGTTGATTAACATAGTTAATCAACTTCTAAAGCAGAACTTTTTCGTCATGGGGTAACAGATTTGTTTTTAATTTAAATTAATTAACGAAAGTTCCGAATCGCAAACAATGAGTCTTTAAGTTACGTGCTTATTAAAACATTAATGAAGTTAAATCGGATTTGAGTGTTCTCTGCTTAAACTAATTCCAATTTATTATTAAACATGGACTTTTTCTCTCTAGCATCTTTTTAAAAATATTTATTTTTGGAAATATGGAAGTCGCGAGATTTTCGAATCAAACAATTTTATTTTCGCTTTTTTTAATAGTTATTTTTAGATTATAATATTTTCTCTTTATTAATAACTGTGAATAGAACTGTTATAAACAGTGCATTTTTTTTATCGTGTTTTCAAAATTTCAGATACTTTTTGAATGTTAGTATTAATGAAACCGTGATCTCTCTCTCTCTCTGTGAACTTAATACATATTCCTATTGTGTGTTGATGAATGTAGTTTCAATGCTTATTTATTTGGCAGTGAATAAATTTTAATGCAATAAGATTATAAATCTGCTGAAATATATAATACGTAAATAATAATAAATAAAACATTCTAAAGCGGCTATTCTTTTAGAAACCAGCGATAACGCTACCGTTCTAAAAGAGCGAATAGTTTTGACGTTCTGGGAAGTACGATAAAGTAGCGGTGGTTTATTTCAACAAGCGCGGAGACAGCTAAAATAGAGATTTTTCGCTTTGACTTATATAGAGATTCGTTAAGATTTTGGTTCTTTAGCACTCATGGATTTCCTTTATTTATTCATTTATGCGAATGTTTATTTTATTTTTACTAACTTAGTAATTTCTTTTTCCAGTCCTTAAAGCATTTTTTGTTTTTTTCCCTTTGGTTTGTTGAGGTTAGTTTTCTTTTCTTTTAGGTTAGTGTTGGCAGATTAGCTTTAGTTAGTTACGTGGCATTAACTTGTACCTTTGAATTAATTATTAATTTTTAGTTGATATTTTCTTTGTGGTTGCAACACATGAACACATTCTTTTTGTCAATCTTTTCTGTAATTTATTGTAAACTGAAATACATTACCAATGCCACCAGTTGCCTTTATTTGCAAATTATTTTATCCATATATATATACTTTGTAAAACTCTCTTTTAAGAGCAATCTCTTTTGTTTGTAAACTATTTTTGATAATTAAATAAATGCTGCTCAATAAACTGGCGCCGAAGTACTTCCCTGGTGGCAGTGCCGATTTAAGCTCATTTCGGGCCCTGGGCGCAAAAGATCTACAGGTCCCCTTGGCACTGGTGGATCGAAATTTATAACGATAATTTATTTTTATATAATAATATATATATTATATTATATATAATATATATATGGCTAAGTCCAGCTTATCCGGGCCTTTCTGGGCACCTGCCTCAAGCACACTATGGATAAACTGGCAATGCCCGGAGACTGATTCTGTAACTCGAACCGTTGCTGGTAAATACAGCCCTTCCAGATGAGGACGGGGCAAAAAAGCAGCTATGGCTCTAAATCTCAGCGAAGGATCCAGCGTTCTGAGGAGTTCCAACTGTGTTCCGAAAAGCACTGCCAGTGGCTCATATCTTCAATCTCTTAAGTCAGTGGTCCTCAACCCTCAGATCGGTACCGGTCCGTAGATCAAATGGAACCGGGCCGATCAAGGAGCATTAAATTATTTTTATTTTATTTACTCTGGTGTATTTCTTCCGGGCTTGCGCGTTTTTCTATATGGAAATCACTTAACATTCCTTTTTTGGTGTAACTTTATTTTATTCTGAAGGCATGTTTAAATACGATTAAATCAAAATTATTAAATAAAAACAAACGGAAATATAAACATTTAATGTTCCACCCTTTGCGGGTCGTTGTAAAATTATCAAATGTAGACCGGTCCGCAGCAATAAAAAGATTGGGGAGCCCTGGCGTCAATTAAACCAACGTTTCCCAACCTTTTTATCGTCGCGGACCGGTCAACGTTTGATAATTACTGCATCCCGCTGAAAGGAAGGGGGATTGTTTATATTTTATATTCTTTTTATTTAATAATTTTAATTTAAAAGCATTTAAGCATGCCTTCAGAATAAAATACAATTACATAAAAAAATTAATATACAGTGATTTCAATAAAAATTCACACGAACTCGAGTGAAGTACATCACAGTAAATAAAATAGAAATAATTTAAAAGATCTTGTGCGGTCCGGTACTATTTTATACATGGACCGGTATCTGTCCGCAGCCCGGAGGCTGGGGACCACTGATCTAAACTATTACGATGGCTAGTTGAACAAGAAAATGAGTGAATTCGAGCTTTAAAAATCTGAGAGTGATGTTTCCATGTTGTTAGGGAAAACTTATATGGAGAGCATAAATCGCGGAAATAGGACTCCTCAAATGTTTCTCTAAGTGTAGAGTTAGATCTGCGTGGAGATGTGTGACATGCAATTTAATTTCAACATAGCTCTGTGCATGTTTCCTGTCGCATCATTAGACTAAGTATGATTAAGTAATCCTTAGAACATGTCTTTGGATTGATTGACTGTCGATTAACGTCGCATTTCGAAGTTACACAAAAGGTGTTGGCGTTGATCCTCGGTAATTTTTTACCTCGATCTAAAGATAAGAACATGAGTTTTCTCTTCATTCTTCAAGCAACCATACCACGCCAACATAAGACTTTAAAGGTTCGAAAGATTTAACGTGCATCAGCCTCTCTATCCGGCCAGTCTTCATTGATACTAAGACTCGAACTTATGACTTGATACCAATAATGTCGGTAACGAGTTCGCTCTGCAACATTAGTCACTGGTGTTTTTGGATCTCACTATCTCTGCATACACAAACATAACTTCTAAGCCGATTTCGTTTGGAAACGATTAATTACCACTTCTTAAGTTTAGCATGTTGTTGAAGGAAGAGTGTTCAGAAATAGGAGGGGAAGAATAAATCTCCTTAGGGCCGTTTTTAATCTCTCCGGCGTCCTAGGCATTCAAATTGTTGCACTCCACTGTTTCCAGAGCACGCCGTCAGTTCTTACCTTGCCAGTTTTGGTTCGGGAGGGATTTCCCCGTAACTCTTACTTTTTTCTCTTTCTTTGTTTTCATTTCGGAGAATCTTTCCATTATCCACCATCTATGGACCCACCGCTTCCTGGACTGGCAACCGGAAGCCACAAGGAAAAGGATAGTGGCATGGTTGGGCCACTCTTGTTAATTTCTTACCTTACGGCATCATGGACCCATACCCACTCTTTCGTAAA
>BMAV01000521.1:255018-270218 GCA_019973955.1 Trichonephila inaurata madagascariensis | reverse complement strand
TTGACATCCTTATTCTTTGTTGAGTCATTGTTATTGTACAACAAGGATTTTTTCTTCGAGCTTTGATCATTTCAACATCATTAATGATATAATTGTAATCAATTGAAATTGTACATAATGTCATTTTGAGTTCATAGCAACATCAAACTGTTAAACTTTTTTTTTCCATCATAGATTTCGTTTAAGTCTTTACTCTCTTAAGGGTAGAAAGGCTTCTCACATGACTCGCTAGGTGGTGGTATGTTCGCAGTAATTTTAATTGCTCTCTTTTTTTCGTCCTCAGAATTTTGTGCTCCTAAATCTCTTGCGCCCTAGACACGTTGCTAGCATGCCTAAGAGGAAAAACGGCCCTGAATATCTTGTTTCACTCTTCAAAAAGCTTCTAGAATAAAGTGGATTCTGTATAACTGATCAGCAGGGCAAAAACAAACGAGACATTTCAAATCCTTTTATCAAAAATGTCTCTAATTCAAATGTGAATTAGTGATGTCATTTTGACGACCTTATATTACGTAATTTACTCGTTTCTTTTCTGGGATATCTTAATGAATATTTTTGTTTTTTTAAAAATTTGTAGTGAATTATTTACTTTTGTCTTTCCTTTCATTATCTCATGATTTCAAAAATGTAAAGGTACGCTCACGAATTTTCTGGCAATCCAGTTGAGAAAAAATGTTCTATATTAACGATGATTCAAGTCGAAACTAAATACTGTGACATCCAATTCTTACAAGTTACGGATGAATATATAATTGGTATAGTATAAAATACTATACTAGAATTGGGAGCCAATTTATCTTATTTTTAACATCAAGCTTCAATCTTGTAGTCACAAGGATTTTTAAATGATTTGAAGTATTTCCTTTTAAG
The DNA here is from genome assembly GCA_019973955.1 of Trichonephila inaurata madagascariensis. Lineage (NCBI taxonomy): Eukaryota > Metazoa > Arthropoda > Arachnida > Araneae > Nephilidae > Trichonephila > Trichonephila inaurata. The sequence continues at coordinate 269,348 of BMAV01000521.1, read as the reverse complement.
CTTCATTTTCTTTGAGCAGAAGTTTTACACGTCTTTTTTATATTAATGCGAATAAGATTTTAAAAATAATTTAAGACATTAAATGTGAGTAAAGTTCAATAGAATTAAATGATTTCCGTTTTTTTTTATTTGTTTTAATATTGTTTTAATCCAGACTTAATTTTAACTTCCAAAGATTCTCCCGAAACTTCTTGGTTCTTGGATGAATTCATACTGCCCGAAATAAAAGGAGATAAAGGTCGTGGGGTTTCTTTCACTTGTTGTGATCCGACCTACTTAGGCACTTGCCTTCACGACGCCGGCGGAAAACACCAACTTCCTGGCTACAAAAAAGACTACGGCAAATCTTTCTATCCTAATGGTTACAGTGAAGCCATAACTGTTACATCTCGGTGGTTGATGATGAAATTAGCTATGTGGTTTTTCTTCCTATATGTCTGGAATTGATGATAGTGATTTTGATTAAGTATTTACGTATTGTGCTATCCAAAGTGCTATAGATGTGGGTGACGCCAAGAGAAATGAGTTAGGCTATTCGAACAAAAATTGTCCATTTCCTTGTTTCGAATTTTTCGTAGTAGATGTGTAAAATATTCAACGGAAAAAATAAAGCGTCTTGATGAATTTTAAAGGAATCTTTATGAATAACAAAATTTATATAAATTTCAATAATTAAAAGAATATGCAATCGTCTCAAAGAGTCATTTCTTCTAAAGATGTACAAAAATTGATATATTTATTTTTCTCCATGGAAGTATAAAGATTGTTATGTTAACCATTTTTTTTTCAGATAATCTCGAGTACAATTACGAATTTTTCAATGAGTGACAACTCATTTAGAATATGGTAGTAATAATTATAGGACTAATTATGGTACATAATCAAACATACTTATTTCTGTCGCTCATTTGGTATAGTGGTTAGCGACGCTGAATGCTGTGCGGTAGGGCCTGGGTTCGAATCCCGGAGAATTGCATGGATTATTGTAAATGTATAGTGCCTTCGCGGCATGGAGGTACTATAAATAGCCGTCGAGCCGTAAGTTCTCTCATGAGGTTGGTGGAAGCGGAAGAGAGGTGGAAGGACCCTGACCCCCCAGGTGTCCTCCCTCAAAATTGGGGAGGAAATGAGCCAAATCGTACTGCCACCTGTATGGTTCTCAAAGCTACGGCTAACGACAGGCTTCACTTAGCCCTTTGGGATGATGACTTTCATGGGCCTCGATCTGACCTTTGACGATCAGATGGCATCAGTAATAACATATGAAAATTATATATAAAATATGTTTAGTTTTAATATGAGGAATTTTGAAGTGTTTCAATTCTTCAAACAAGAAACGTGACTTTTTTTTATGACGTGTCTCTTGTTTTTTAATTGGAAATTTTTATCCTAATCTGTTTTTCTAGAAAATGAAATTTTAAATTCTTTTCGAGCACGACATAAAACTGGAAGCCCTGTCTACTTTTTGTAAGCATGTATAATTCTGCTATAAAGTTAACTTGAAATTGTCTATTATTTGTTCTGCGTCTATATTTATGTTATGTAATAAAAAATTTTTGGGGCATTTTTTTAAAATTTATTTTCGAATTTTCAAGTTGTTTTCTCTATTCATTTATTTGACTCATGTACTTATTAATATTTTTTTCTGTAATAAATATTGATCTGACAACTTCATCTTTTGTTTTCACATTTTAATTAACAGTATAATGCTACAGTTTATACAGACAAATAACCACCATGTTATGTGTGTACAAAATAAAAGTTAAACTACAGGCTGTGTCTTCTAGTTTACTTAATGAGTTTTTAGATGTAATTTTAATCTCTCTCTATAAAAATATGGATGTTTGTATATATGACCTCACTTCACTCCAACATCGCTCAACCTATCACCATGAAAATTGGCATTTATATGTATTTTTTTTGTGGAGAAGGTATTTTTGTGCTATCCTCTTTGTTGCAGCCTCCCATTAGGTGGCGCTACAGCGTATCAACTTCTGCGCCGTTCAATCAATTGCCAAGTTACCAACAGGGTCGCCAAAAATGATGCCGACTTGGCTCTATCGCCAACATTTCGCTATGTTTCCATTGAATCGCCATTATAATGTAAGGAATGGCGTTGCTTGCGAATATTACATTTTTAACATAAAATAAATACAACAGATAGTAATATTAAAGTATTACGCATCCCAGGTATAAATTATTTACACTATTTTAAACGTTCGTTACACAAAATTTGTAACAATATGTTACTTTTGCTGAGCAGAGATCAGCTTAGGAAAATGTTTTCAAAAATCGACCCACAAGGGAGTTACGAGGGTGTTATAAATAAAAAAAAATCCTTTATATTAGCTATTAGACCTACAGACTTAAAATTTAACAAATATGATTTTTTGTTCAGTTGGGATATGCAAAAGGTTTTTTGTTGTTGTTTAATTTGCAATTCACGTAAAATTAAATCATTAAAAACTTATTTATCCTTCAATTTGTTTTGTTTAATTTTTCGATTCACCCGTGCGAAGAAAAGGTATACCAGCTAGATTATATATAAAGTATTTTATAAAACAGAAGATTATATTTTAATAAAATTATTTATGGCATCCATTAATGGAAACTTTTTTTCAGAATTCTTTTCCACACACTTCTTCCAGAATTGTACCTAAATCGTTATCGTTTCCTCTTAAGCACACACACACACGTCAACTTTCTGAATTCTTTTCCGTACAAAAAAATCCTCTTCCGTGACTAGGAACTCAGCAAATAGCGCCGTTAAACACCCGTAACTGATACCAAGAACGACAAATACTCGCTTTTCCGCACGTTTTATTTTAAAACCTGTCATGTACCAAGGTGAGAGCATTCTTCAGGTGGTTTTTGCTCACGTAGGACACATTTGGCATTCAGCCGACTGGTTATTTAAGCGATGCTTCGGGGACCCCATCCGTTACGAAATGAATTGTACATTCTTCCACAAACAATGTGAACTGTGTTCTTTCATTTCCAAAACATATTTAGCGAGTGATATGTTAGAAGTTTCAAGGGAACAGACTGTTTGTGTTCCAGAACTTAAGAAGTCGGCTGACAAAGAGCTCTTTAAGGCACTTGTTAAGATAGTCGTACAGGTAAGATAATAGAGTTGAAGAGAGGAGTTAAAAGAAGACGTGGATTGCCGTTATGCACGTGTTGCAATCGAACTTGCAACTAACGATTACGAAGCCGAAGTACCTGTGCTTGGAAACTTTACCTGCTGGCTGTGAATCATGATGTAAAAGTTTTTTTTTTAATTTTCAAGGATATTGCTGCATTGCCAAACAGTCACACGTGATGATTAATTGTGTTGATTTTAATACACGGGCGTTTTTTTCGAAATGGAATTTCGAAACATTTTGAAAAATTATTATCTCAGAGAAGTTATGAATATATATATATATATATATATATATTATATATATAATTATTAGATTGAACTAATTGAAATGTAAAAACATTTAGAGTTTGATCTGAAATATGATTTCCGGTGTTTATATCAATTCGTAAACAGTAAATCTTGTGATAGTGTTCGCTAATATAAAATAGTAATGCGGATTTATATAAACTAATACAGGACAAAAATGTAATACACGACGCACCAGTAATTATATATAAAACATTAAGTAAAAAATGGATTTAAAATACATTAATATTACTAATCATACTAAACATTCTTTTTTCTATAAAAAGTTTACGGAAGGCTCCATGTTTTTAAGTATAAGTGAACTCCTCCTTCTATATCTGTGTAAGGTGATAATTTTATATCGTATTGAAGTTTGCTGAGAGTGAGCTGCTTGTGCGCTAATGTTTCTTGATTTGTTATAAAAAATTAAAGTTTTTATTACTATCCACAGAGAGGAAAAAATTAACATTAGAACACTTTGGTTTCATGCCACTGAAAATTAATATAATTTCCAATTTGTTAAAGCTTTGGAAAATAATATTCTAAGATGAGTGCTACACCTAAAACCAGAGTATCATATAAAAAAAGAACACTATCATTGAATACAATTTTCTGTTGATGGTTTTAAAATATTTATTTGTTATTCTTCAAAAGGAAATTTTATTTTCTATGAACTTCGAGCTAGTTCTTAAGTATCCTCAACCTTTTATAGTAAAAATATATTTTATATAAATGTAAAGCTTGAGATATGTTTTTCCTTAGCCTTAGGGTATGCAATCGCTGAAAAGCGATTGTATATACCCTAATTACAAACATATCTCAACAAAGTAGTTAAGAAAATTCGTTCTTATAAAAATCAGATCATAACAGTATCATTTTCTTGAATTAATTTACTCATGATAAAATATTATTTTCAGCCATCAGATTTTAAATTCAGCAAGCAAAGTTTTTGTGACTGTTCTGAAATATTAAAATTTTGGGGCATTTCACGTTCGTTATACGTATAATCTTTAAGAAGCATATTGGGAATAAAAAGAAAAGATCTTACCAGCCAAGGATAAAATCTGCAAACTTCTCATGTTACACAATGTTTTGACTCCATAGTCTCTTATCTGAGTACACCATCGCAGGTACAAAGTGCACAAGTTGTTCATGCTCGCTAAGAATCCGATTCCAACATCTGTTATATGAACACATCTGAAAAATGATAGACAACAGAGTTTTAAGGTTGCTTTCGGTTAATATTAGCTTAAAATTACTGCAAAATTAATTTTGTTGAATTAGTTCATTCACATAGTTCTAGTCCTCACATAGTTTGATGTCCTCTGTCTACAACGCATGTGTATGAAAATACGTCATTTGCGTCTACGGCCAATAATGAGTGAATTGTGTCTTATTAATTTTCATTTTTGGTAATGAAATGAACTGGTCTATATATATATAAAAAAAATGTTTTCTTAACATCTCTTTTTTTATAATTAATTTTTGAATCTTGTTAATTTGTTTAATCTTTTGTATGTGTTTTATTTAAAAATTCTCCTGTAATTGTCCTTAAAATGTTAGAATCAAAAGTGGTGTAAAGATAAAATTTCCCTAAATAATTGTATATGCATATATATTTGTATTCGATGTAGTTTGAAATGATTCAGAACGCAAACTAAGTTGGATGACTTAATACCCTAAAAATTGCTTACATAGTTTTGACACATCACCACTGATTCACACCACCACTTCAAACACACTTTTCTTATTTTTGACTCTAGTTTTAGCAGCGAATAGGAAGCCATTCTGTTTGATGTATTTATTTATATAAACCTGGAGAAATGAAACTTTCTAATTTTAATGATATTAGTGTTCTGTTATAATTATGCAGCTTCAATAAAAGAATCTCTACAACTTCGTTTTTACCATAGTACTCCATGCATTTTTCTACAGAGCATAGCTATATACAACTTGAAGTATTTTAAAATAGCAAATAAAATTGAATTTGGTTTTTATAATTCTATAAAATAATATTAAAAAAAAAATCCTTTTTGAGCATATGAAAGGAGTTCCCTTTGAGCTTTATAGAAACATTATTTTTCATTATGAGCTACATGAAATGAAATTGGCCTCTTAGAAAAATAATTGCAATTTATAATAACTTAGAATTTTTGAAAATCTTGTGAAATTCTTAAAAAAAATTAAATTCTAAGTAATTCTTAAGATGCTTATAGTATTTCAATAAATTCTTTCATGATGTTGAAAATTCAACGATCATTGGAAATATCTTAAACTAAAATTTATAGCTTTAAACATTTTTTATAAGGTCTTAGTCACCAATTTAAAAATAATAAAATATTCTTCGGAAATCATTAAAATATCACCTAAATGTAAAACAAAAGTAAATGATCAAATTTATTCAGGGAGCAATTCACAAATGAAACCTATAAGGACTTATATATATAAAACTAATTACAAAAAATTACTTAACATAAAAATAAACCCCACCACAAATATTTGAAGATTAAATTACTATAAACGACCTTTAATAGATATTGAATTTTAAAATATTTTATAAGTTCTTTTTCTCAAGTTTTATTTTTAAAAGTAATTAATATTAAAAAGTAGTAGTCATAAAAAAAAAATTTGATTTATGTTCGCAGCCAACTTCCTAGAACAAAATTCAAGCTCCATTTCTTAATTCTAAAATTTCATTTTATTCATCGGTTGTTTTTTCTTTTCCTAGACTGGGGAAGAAATCTAATGCGAAATATTTAGGAAGCAAGGTCTCTTGAGATGGATACGAGGAAATTTCCTGAATGAGGGAACTGACAAATCTTTCAGAGTACTCTTGAAAAGTTATACAGATGTAACGCACCAGAAATAAAACGGATCTCTTGAGTATAGAGTAAGGAAATTCGCATTTATGTTCTAGATTTAATTTCGAATCTGTGGTTTTAGGAACGGAGCCAAACTTTGAAATAATTAATGTTTTCCTAATTTTTTTTTTTTTTATATTTCCCCCGTTTTTACAGAGTGGATGAAATCGCTTTGAGATCGATAGTATTAATGCCATTAATGGTTGGCTTAATGCCTTGGATCCATGTTGCGAAGGAAGTTCTTTCATGAACTTTTGTAGAATGGAAGAGTTTTAGAAACAATTAGAGTGGATGGTATTTTAGAGTTTTAGCTAGATTAAATGTAAAAAATAAAGGAAAAGAACAGAAATGAACGGAAGTGAAGTAGGCATTTTGTTTCAAAATAGAGTTTTAAAGAGAATAAATATTTTTCATTAGGGCTTGATTTTATTTTATGGTTTAGTGCAACGTGCTTTGTTATATACATTTTTGGATTTTGAAAAAAAGGTTTATTAAACACATTCGTTGAAATAAAATATAATTGGAATCTATTGTGGATATATTTCGTTACGAAATTGCTATGAGGATAAAACTAAAGTCGCATCTCTATATAAAGAAGTTGTTAAATCCCGGAAAAAGTTCGTTATATGGAAAATTCGTTACATAGAGGTTCATCTTTCAATTTTTTTTATAAGCCACATAAAACAAATTTTAAATTCATAAGCCCTTTATATTTTTAAAAAAGTAATTATTCATACCTTTTTGTAAATGAATATATAATTATTTGATACATCTTACATAAAAAAAAGAATGCCTGGAGGTTGTGAAGTCTATGATATTGCGCGATAGTATTAGAGATTAACATCATGTGATTCTTTTAATCACAGATTAACAAATATGTCGCTTAATATAAGGAAAAACAGCTATTTTAATTTTGCTATCTATTTCAATGAGGAATCCAAAAATATTTTAGTATTCTGTTTGAATGAGAAAGCTATAAAAAAAAATCCAATATGTTTAATATCAAATTTTTTACAGTACTGCTTAGTGCATTTTTATCATACTAGGTGACAAAAATAGTTGCTTCAGAACTGCTTTCCAAAATCTATTTAATTCTATAAAATTTTAGACGAGTTTTTGAATTTATGCTTCCAAACAGATTAAAATATATTTGCAATTTGTTTTACTTCTAACTGAAATTTTCACACGGGTGCTGCGAGCGCCTCTAAGATACTCAAGCAAAAAAAAAAAAAAAAAAAAAAAAAAAATTGACGAAGGAGATGTGCTCAGGTGTCGTCCACATCACTTGACCATACTTCAAAATAACGTGGTCCGTCGCCAAAAGCCCTCGTGAGCAGTGCGACGTTAATATTCGCTTATTCACTCTACGAAGAAACTTGAAACATACGTGTGAAATGCTCTTATGTTTTGAAGTCATTTATTCAAAGAATTATTCCAAGCTTTAGAAAAATAGTATATTTCTAGAGAACTACAACCCCCTTTAAAAGTTTCCGTAAGAAATGTCAATTCTTGTAAATAAATAGTTTTTCTATATATGTAGATGTCTAACTTTTCATGTTCGTCTCTTTATTCATTTTTAAAGCTCTCATTTTTATACCTGGTGAGTTAAATGCACCTGTAAATTTCGATCTTATTTTTTGTATTAAAAGTGTGCGTTATACGTCGGATTTTACGTATATCAAAATATATATCACTATTGCCGCCCAGCCAGTATGGTGGATATGACCCTCGATTTATAACCGAGTGGGTTCGAATCCCGACTAAAGCATGGTTTCATCTCCTTCGGGAAAAGAAATCGGACTTTCGCCTGTAATGGATTTCTGTCTCGAATGAAAAGCAGCGCACTGCTTTTGTTATATGCTGGGATCATCATTTGTAATAAATGACTGTATTCTTTTTGTGTTGTATGTTTCTGTTCTTCCACTCGTACTTCATATGCATCCCAGGATAAAAACTCACACAACAACAATAACATATATCGCTATTGAGATCACATGTAATATTTATTTTTCGTTACAACATCCATGTAATGTCAATATTTTTTCAATGCCTTGTATAACACAATATTTGTACTACAACACACGTTGTATTACATATAATACACTTTTATTACAGCATACATAGTAAATATCAACAGACATTTCACTTAGATTAAATGAAAAATGATTATTATGTGGAATTTATGTAATAGTGTATGGAGAAATAGAATTAGAATACACATGGCTACATACAGATTGTAATTGGCATACAATGTCAAAATTTATATAAAGAATATAATTTTAGTTTATTTATATTAATTTTAAAATTTAATTATTTCCTATTAATATATATTAATACCTCTGTGTTAGTATGCTGCAATTGATATTAAATTCAATGTAATGTTTAATTAAGTCACTGTTTAGTTGGCTTTCAAATATATTTCGCTTTTTACCCTCATTGCTTACATTCCAGCTGTAATTTGAGAAAATGTTTTTCATTTTGTTATTCATGATTTCAAGGACTTTAGCTGAAGTTTTACTGGCACTGAGGTCTATTTTTTCTTATTCATATGGAGTCACGCCAGAGTGATTTCCGGACCTATGTTACAATTTTATGGTTCGTTTGTAAATATTTCGATAAATTTGGCAAGGTGCCGCAAGCAATAATGCAGGATAAAGAAAACCGCATTCAAATTCTATTAGACTAAAATAAAAGCCTAATAACCTATTGCCAAAATTATTGAAATGTTTAAAAGCAACAAAATACTTGGCTATAGAGGCTAGTTTTATAGCAACTTAGTAATCATTCTGCCATAAACACTGGAAAAAGATTTATAAAGCTATTTTTAGAAAGCAATCTCATCAATTCCAAAAAAATTTGGTATTCATGACCATAGCGCTTTTCAAATAATGACATAATGTTTATGTTATGCGCATTTTTAATTGATAAATAGAACGAGAATTCCGTTAGTTATAATTATTTATGTATGTTACTCTGGAACTAAAGAATAAATGTTATTTGATATTAACATTAAACGTTAAGTGATATGATCAGTGAAATTTAGAAGTATTTAACCCGCGATCACTCGCGCGGGGTGTTCTGTACACCCCAGCAACAAGAAAATCCTCCCAGGCTTCTAAAAAGAATGCGCAGAGCCACGATTTTTTCTGTAGCTGCACATTTTAAGTCACTGAAACTTCAGGCCTGATGCAATCCCTCTTTCTCGAACGATTGGAATGTAATGACCTTCAAAAGTTTATCTGGGGGCTGAGAATTCCCGCGAGAAGTAGAGCATTTGTATACAGTCTGCTCTGAATGTTTGAAAAATGATTAAAATATTATTTTTCTATACTTTCTACTATCATTATCTCATTAATTATAAAGTATATTTATGACTGGTATATACGTTTTATATATATATATATATACTGGTTTATGAAAAAATAAAAAATTATGTGTTTTAAAATGGAAATTTTGTATGTTTAGTTTAAATTAATGTGTTAGTCTCATTTGTATGTAATAAATGTAATAATTTTATTTGTATAATACAAAAAACATCTTGTGCTTTATAAATATGTATCATAATGACTTAATTTTATTTTCATAATTAAATACACGTGTTAGAAATTTGGGGTGTTCTCTACACCCCGCGAGTAACGACGGTAGCAAAAACAGGCGCGAGTGACCGCAGGTTAATGACATAAGTATTGCATTTGACGTGGTTTTCAAATATTGCATCTCTAAGAATGCACACTCGTATAGTGATTTCCGTAAAATCGGGTGTATAACCAGTGGCGTAGCTAAGTATCCAAAGGCCCAGATGCAAAAAAAAATTTTTTTTAGGGCTCTATTTGGTTGGGTTTTATCAAGTAAAAATATATTAATACTTTTAGTACACAAAGCTATAACATCATTCCTTTAACGTGCTCTGCAGAACATAGGAAAGAATAGCTACATACTACTTAGATGTATGTGTATAAGTTTTCTTGTGTGAACTTAAGTGATTACCCAGGTTCAATTTGACATATGATAGACAGGAAATGATATAAAAAATATGCATGAACAAGAAAATATAATATTATATTATTATAGTAATTTTTCTAAAAAAACACTCCCGAGAAAGAACAGAGGATGGGGAGGGGGCAAAATTACATCAGTCTATTGCAGATACTAGATTGCGAAATACTGAAACAGGAAAATAGCTTATTATGAATAATGTTGTAATTAAAAATAAAATGACCAAGAAGAAATAACTTTCTGTGTAGGATTTTTAAGATGTATGATAAGATTTTTCATGAAACTTGAAGAGAGTTTAGCTTCAAGTAACAGTTCGACAAATGAAAAAATTGAAAAATAATATAAACGTATGAAAATAAGTAAAAATCGCAACACTATACAAACAAAGGAAATAGGTTAGAGAAAATTCTCTATAGTTCGAAATTACTTTCAACTGAGCTGCCCTTATTATAGTTATATTGCAACCTTTATCTTAAATGGGGGGAAGAAATTATTGTAAGTTTGGCGATCAGGGTTCGAGGACCCCCGGAGCTTGAGGGCCTGGCGCACGGTACCGCCTGGCCCTCTGGTAGCTACGCCACTGCGTATAACGTGCACTTTTAACACAAAAAAAATAAGATCAAAACTTACGGGTGCGTGTTATACGCCAGGAATAAAAATCAGCGCTTTAAAAAAAAGCTGAAGATAGAAAAAAAAAATAAGACTTCTACGTACACCGAAATATTGTTTATTTAAAAGAAATAACATTCCTTATGAACTTAAAAGGTTTTAATTTTGGAAGCATACTATTTTTTTCTAAAGCTTGGAACAATATGTCGAATAAATGACTTCAAAACATAAGAAAATTGAGCAAGTGCACATATATTTCAGGTCTCTTCATAAAAAAGGGGGGATGCGCGTTATACGGCGAATATTCCTAAAATTAAAAAATGTATCTTGAAGTATAAGTGCTCGTGTGTGTGTGTGTGTGTGTGTGTGTGTTATACGCCGCATTTTACTGTAATTATGTTTCAAATTGACTGCTATGTGAAGAAATCTAAACATTTTCTTTTTAAAATTTCGTTTGTAGGTTTTTGCAACAATTCTATGAAAAATATTTTCTAGCAACACTATTTAAGTATTACAATCTTAAATGCCCAAAACTTGAAATCGATTAACTGAAGGGCTTAATTGTATAAAATCTTACATTAATTTTATAAATCTTATTACGATTGCTCTATTGTTTTTGTTCGAAATTTAATATTTAAATATATGTAGTACTAGTACTACTAAGAGTATCCAATATTAATGAATACACTTTGGATTAAGATAAATATTTTGAAATGCAGCAATATTCCTTACGGCTTGACTATATTGCAGTCATCCAATATATTGAGCTACATTATCGAGTGATTCTAGAAGAAATTGAAACATGATAATTTATTTTTACAAACTTAAAAATTAACGTTGTGTAAGTTAAGTAAACACGGGCTTGCTTCACCTTCTCGGTATTCAGACCTTCAGTACTTGTTGACACAAGTTAGAATGCTCGGTTCAGCGTTGAAAAAATCTTTTAAGGATCGTCGGCGAGTCAATGCCCATCGCAGGTTCATATTTAAAACTGAATGTCTAAAGATGTAGACGATTTTTTTGAGTCAAAAGCCTTTTTGTCTCTCTGGAAAAGTCATTTAAGTCAAGTCTTCTTAGGAAAACGCATGACATAGAATATTTCCGGTTCGATCTAGTCAAGAACTGTTATCAGGATAAAACACATGCACAATTGAGATGACATCCAACTTTTTTTAAGTACTACACTGTGCAGTAAGAACTTTGAGTAAAACTAGTAAAACCTTGAGACCCATATGAATTTGACAAACAATAGCCCCCATTATTCAACATGGTGAACCTTTGATGAAACCAAGGTTAGATTTAGACATCGTCGGCCACGAAACTCGCGACTATGAGTGCTTGGTAATTGAGGGTCTCCACTTTATCGCAAGAACGCAAAATAATTTGTTGTGATAGTTTTTTATAAATGTTTTATGAAATACATTAAATCTTTAATTGATTTCAAACAATGATTTTCTATTTAATTATTCCATAGTGGCCGCGGTAGCCTAATGGTCAAGGTAACGGACTCGTGCTTGGCGTGTCATCAATTCGAGTGTAGAACCACTGAAGATCCACCGTGCAGAGGAAGCTGATGTACGTTAAATATGTCCTGGCTCAAAAGTCCTCCCGTAGGTGTGGTGGGGAAATTAGGAGAGGGGGTACCAGTGTCGTTCTCCTCACTTGATCATGGTTCAAAATTACGATGTCCATCGCCAAAAGCCCTGGAGTAGCTGAATCATGCGACGTTAATATCCACTTAATCACTCACTTAATTATTCCATACTCTGTTTATTTGAAATTATTTAAACACGTGTGCTTCTTAGGAAAACGCGTGACATAGAATATTTTCGGTTAGATCTAATCAAAATTACCATTTAGCAAATGGCCCATTGTTATCTCTCTCGGGATGAAATGGGATGCCGGAGTTGGGTGATTCTACATCAGAATCTTGACCGGTTTCTTACATTTCTTGACCCACATAAGGTCAAGGGTTGACTTTCCTCACAATGTATGAAAGGGAGTTGTCGCTTATTCTCGATACTTTTTCAAGAAAAACCAAGTGACCGCGCACGCGTTTAAGCTTTCACGAGAAAATACTTGGATCCTTAATAGGAAGTCCATTTGGAAGTGGGGTCATCAACATTTATTTAATTTATTATTTAAAATATGATTTTTTTTTAAAAAATAAAGAATGTTAATGAACATCGTTAGAAATTGGAAAATATTGATCATTAACGAAATACTTAAGGGAAAAAATGTTGACAAATTGGAGAGGTATTTTCCTAAAATATTTTAAAATTATTTAACATTTATTATATTATGCAACAAGAAATGGCATAGGAACAACACCATTGCGTTAGAAACGAACATCATTAAATATAATGCAACTTACCAGATTTGTTTCGGTTGTATTTGGTGATTTATATTATCGGATGGGAGGGTTTAATCAATATACCGTAAAATCTAATGTTTAACTCCCACTTTTAACACAAAAAATAAGATCGAGATTTACGGGCGAGCGTTATACGCCGAGTATAAAATTGAGAGCTTTGAAAATAAAAAAAATATGAGCGTTGAAGAAAATTAGACTTCTACATACATCGAAATAATTTAGAAGAAATGACATTCCTTATGATCTTGAAGTTCTAGAAGTTTACTACTTTTTCCTAAAGCTTAGAACAATACCTCCAATTAATGACTTCAAAACGTATGAGCATTGTGCAAGCACATTTATTCGTAAAAAAGGGGGTGCATGTTATACGGCGAATGTACCTAAAAATTGCAGCTTGAAAGTATAGGTGCGCGTTTTACTTAATTTACGGTATTACTTTGGATTTTACGGTAACTTAACTCAGTAGCGCAACAGCCCCTGAGAGCCAAGGTCTACTGTGCCCATATTATACGTGACCTTGAACCCTGAAGTGCATCAGCAGATGTTCCGATCAGGTGGTCAATTTGACGCGAAATCCCCAGTGTGAAGTTCTCAAGCAAGCTTGTTACTCATTCATTGACCCACTGAAGGGATGAAAGGCTGAGTCAACCGTGTCCACCCAGGAATATGAACCTCGAACCTGTGGTGTGGAAGCGCGATGCACTACCATTCAGCATCTTTAATCTATATAAAGGATGAATACATTTAATTTAAATATATATGACATTATTATATATATATAGGTGTCTTAATTCCTCCAGGTGTGAATGGCCACTATACTTACCATAAAGTTTAAAAAGCATAAGAAAAATGTAAAATTAGATATTGGGACTCGCAAAGTTTTTTTTAAAAAAATCAGTGCATTTACACTCGGGTTCGCTTAGCAGCTCTGAGAATACACAGCAGGTAGTCCAGTTCTATGTTCGGCGCAGCATTTCCTTAGTCACAGACACAGTTACTGAGGCAAGAAAATCTTCAATATCATGGATCTTTCTCGAATAGATTAACTTTCTGAAGCGCG
>BMAV01000521.1:226862-254918 GCA_019973955.1 Trichonephila inaurata madagascariensis | reverse complement strand
ATTCATTGCAATGACGTCTGGAGATCTGGGCAGACAGGAAGTTGGGCCTCTGCGTCTGATTCATCAGTAAGAGAAAGTTGTATCCGAAAATGCTTCAACATCCGAGGGAAGGCCCATTTTTATTGTAAAATAACGGTGGGTTGTAAATGATGTATTTCGAATATTACATAAATTTGCAACATATACTCAGGTAAATGTTCACCGTCACAGAAGACTTAGCAAAATAAACTGTATTACGACTGTATCATGTGAGCACAACACAATGATTTTTAGATAGTTTCTTTCCATTTCCTGAGCTGCATGGGGATTTTCCAAGTCGCATGAAGGAATAACCCTTTGAGAAATCGTGTTCATTTTCCATGCGAAATGACATCTTCACAGAAAATACAATATGTTGTGGACAATCATTTGGTTGCATACACTGGCATGTGCAAGAAGAACACATGCGTCATACGTGGAAAATATAAACTATCTTCAAAATCTAAGAATTCAGCAGCCTATTTTCCTTAATATCGCTAATGTATTTCTAACAGATTTTTTTAAAAAAAATCTACTGTTAATATTAGAGAAGTTTGATTCGGCCACTCATTATATGATATTTTATTGCGTCAATGGATGCCGTCGTGGTAGTCTAGTAGTCATGGCCACGGACTTGTAGCCAGCTTTGCCGAGTCGCGGACTCAAACCCTAATTCCATTAAAGACCCACCATGTAGAAGGTCTGATGCACGTCAAATCAGAGGATGTAAGTAATCAGTAAGTCCATCTGTTAGTGAGGTGTGGAAGTTCGGAGAAGGGAGTGCCAGCTGAGGTGTCATCCTCGTCACTTGACTATGGTTCAAAAGTATGAGATCCGTCACCAATGGCTCTCGTGTTGCTCGTCGTTAAAAAACACTCTTTCACACCCTTGCATCAACGGATATTATTAATCTTATTTTATGACAAAAGTAACTTTTCTTTATATGTCAAATATTTAAGAACCGGCTCAACTCTGTTGAATTTCATATTTTTACCACTCTCCAAAATTATCTCAAGACCATTAAATCACTCCTCCAATTTTACTAAACGATTCGCTGATTGGATATCGATTTAAAAATTTATAAACCATCATTGTGCCTTTCAAAAAAGAAAGAACGAATCAAAAAAGAGGGCGCGATTTTTTCCAGCATGTCTTTTAGCTCCGAAAATCGATCTGAGAGAGAAAGCGCGAAAACTACAGATCTCCCCCCCCATCCCCCGTCCCCGGTCCCCCCCCCCCCCAGTTTTCTGCTCACGTAAACGATCTTAACTCACGTGAGCATAGCGTGAACATGTGCTATCGATCATGTGGACAGAAAAGGACTCGTTGTGATGTGACTGTGGTTGAAGGGGGATGATTGCAGCTGCCAAGGGTAATTCTTGAAAATTCGTCTTCCAAAAGCCTCGGGAATGATGAAGGTGCTTTATTTTAAGTGCTTTTTTTCTATGCTTTACGAGGTGTTTTAAATGATAGGGGTTATGTGTGCTGTCGTAATTTGTACAGTTTCTTGTAAGACAAGGAAATTATAAACGATATTTGTTAAAGTGTGTTGATAACTAAATTGAAAAAGACAATTTTGTTTTCCTAATTGTATTACAAATTAGAAAAATGACATATGAGGAAATAATTACATGAATATAAGGAAACAAATATATGTTGTTATATTTTACACCAGGGGTACTCAAGCTTTTTTTCCCCCGCCGAGCTACATACACATGACACTCGGGCTGCAACATGATGAAAATGGAAGAAGTACACTATAAGACTAAAGCAACATTAGACAAAGCAAAATTGATCAAAATATTTTTGGCTTTTATTTTAATACTATATTAACCTTTCTATCAAACACACATAAAACTTTTACTTTTATGAATTTTTTACAGAGTTTTGGGATAGTTTCGATTCCTTTTCATCCATGACCAAGCCTTCTGCTTATATTCTATTATAAAATAAATAAATAAATAAAAAAAATTGACATTAAAATTTATAGAATTGATCACTTGATTGATAGAATTTCCCGCTAAATTTTTAGTACTTTGTTCTCCAATAATTGAATTTATTAGTACAATAGACCAAGAGACCGGGACACGCAGAAAAGTCCGATGGGCCACATGCGGCCCGCAGGTTGAGTATCACTGTTTTAGACATTTATCTATATCCAACACACGATGTTGCACATTGGATAACAAGTACTATATACGTAATTTTTTATTTTATTTACAAGGCTTGGATTCAAAATACATAGTTTTAAAAAAGACACTTGTTAACTCTTTGATATATTCATAAAACAAAATCTTTTTTTAGTATCACAAAATAAAAATTCTTAGTTAACCACAAACTATTCATTTAAACTATTTTGGTTTATTTAAAAGATTTCATATTGTTTATTTTCTAGGGCAATAAATATTTTTGTATAAATGACGTTATTACGAACACTCTTCCGCTGAAGTGTGAGGGCTCATCACAGGATGAGATATCTTTTTAAAATATACCCTTTAATATAATTTTCTAATCACTATCTAAATTCGTCCTAAAGTATCGGAGCACTTCAGGCACTTCAGCTTAAATAGTAACTTAAGTATCGAGAAACCAAATACAGTAAAATACCTCAAACTTACGCGATAGGTGGGACTAAATGATAACCGCGCAAGTCGGGGTATGATTACACATGAATTATTTTTTATTTGAGGCTAAATACGAAAGAAAATATTAATTTATATAAAAAAATGTTAAGTAAAATCTTAGATAATACAAACACAAAATCACAAACCGAAGTTATTGTAATGCAGAAGGTTTCATAAAATCTAACGAAGTAGTCCTCCCGCAAAATTTTCTCGTAGCATGCTAATAATTTTTTTATTCTTTGTTTTGTTGCAATAAAACTGAGACCTTCTGTCAAATTCTTAACCGCCATTTTGTCTACTGATTGAACTGGGTCTAAAGACTCAAGTTCTTCAAAGCTTTGCACTTGCTCATGCATTTCTTTGAGCTCACCCATTGTCAGCTCCTGATTGTAAAAATCCAGCAGTTCTTGATTAATTACCTAAATTAATCCATTACCAATTTCACCTCCCTCTCCCTCAAACAAAAGACGAATTAACGAGATTTCAAAACCGTGTAACTCCGGGTTCACGTATAAGTCGGGTCAGCGTAAGTCGCGAAGTACACTCAGGAACATTGAAAATAGCGACCCAAGAAGGAAGCTAAGTACAATCGCGAAACTTTGCAAATAAGTACAGCGTAATGTGATATGCAAATGATCCAAGTTTTGTGCCAATACGCATGCTCATCCACGCCGAGGTGGCGCTACAATCAGGAAGAGGGTGCTATATAAGCCAGCGCAATTCGAAGATTCATAAACGTGACGATTACCCGCCGATTGTAGGAAGACTTTGGTAAGCGAAACATGCCAGGTAAACGTGCTAGAAGACATTTCTCACAGTTAAGCGAGTTTGAGAGAGGCCTGATCAATGGGATGAAAACTGCAGGCTGGTCGACGCGCCGTGTTGCTGGCCAGGTGGATCGTTCGGAGTGTGCCGTAAGAAATTGTTGGGAGCAGTGGACACGAGAAGGTATCCACCCGCGGAAAACCGGGTCTGGAGCGACCAGGAAGACCACGAGGAGAGAGGATTGTGCGGCAAGCACTTGTGGACCCCCAAGTGACTCGTTCAACGATACGAGCAGACGTAGGCGTAGCAATTGTTCCACAAAACAATTTACAGACACCTTGCAGAAGCAAATCTTAAATCCAAGCGCCCTTTCAGTGCACTCCCTTTAACACCGGAACATAGGCAACTGCGTCTACAGTGGTGCCAAGCCAGATCAATGTGGAATGTCACAGATTGGCAAAAGGTTGTGTTTAGTGATGAATCCCGGTTTGTTTTGGGGACAGATGATAACCGTGTATGGGTGTAGAGGCACCCTGGTGAGCGGCACAATTCCCCCACACTGTTCTACGTCACACTTCCCGCACAGCTGGTGTAATGGTCTGGGGGACAATAGCCTATGATAGCTGGTCCACTTTAATTGTGATGCGTGGAACCATAACGGGCCAAGGTTACGTTGATGATATTCTTCGACCCCATGTAGGACCTATCCTAAATGGTCTCCCAGGGGAAATTTTCCAGCAAGATAATGCTCGTTCGCATACAGCCAGAGTTGCTTAAAACTTCCTACGTCATTTTCAGACTCTTCCATGGCCGGCCCGCTCCCCCGATTTGTCCCCTGTAGAGCACGTGTGGGATCAGCTAAAATGGCAGATGCCATCGTGTCACTGTACATGATTTAGAGTTGTCTGTTCAAGATTTGTGGGCCCATCTGCCTCAGGACAACATAAGGTGTCTAATCAACTCAATGCTGGACCGTGTGGCGGCATGTATTGCAGCTGGAGGTGGTCCAACGCGCTATTGAAGTTGCCCAGTATTTGTGTCGTTGCACACCCTGTATTCGTTTGATTGTATTGTTTTTGAGATCAAGTGAATCTCTCATCTGTGTCATCATGTGTATTAAATTTCATTTCAATCCGATGCTTTCTTCTTGGGTCGCTATTTTCAATGTTCCTGAGTGTATCACTGTATACTTATCAACGGAAGATCTTCAACAACAATTCTAGTCCTGGATGGTCCGTCAGATCCCAGATTTAACCACGGTAATTTCTAATATGAACTTCTATAACTTCCACAATACAACAATCGCGCCATCTCCAGTTTCCCTCTTCACTTGACTTTAAATAATTTTCATTAACATAAAAAGCGGTTCCTTTACATAAAGAGGTTTAATAATCATACAAAGTTATTAAAAGTACTTTCCCTAGAGAATTAGTAAAAATCCCGAATAGAACCCGTTGCAAAGCTTTCAAGTTTGTTTTTAGATGATTATTTCGCCTTTTTTTCAGATCATATAACTTGAAAAAAAAAACGAATGTTTTAGATTTTCTTTTTCAGCATGACAGACTTTTTCGTAGCAAAAGAGTTTTTTCGAATTTCTTTATTTGAGATTAAATTTTGTGGTTTTTGCTTATAAATCATTCTTTATTTATAGTCAAAAAAATTCTTGTTTTTTATTTTGAATTTTTTTTTACGTAGGGTTGCCATTTGAGAAATATACACTATTTTATTACATACTAAGAAAAATTTGTGTCCCTTTTTATTAAAATTCCACTTTTGACGATATGTAAATTTTTAATACATTAAATTATAACAGAATTGCGAAAAGATATATGTGTGTGTGTGTGGCAAAATAAAATTTTAACTTCTCTTTCATTTATTTTAAGGCTTATAAATGAATTTCCCTACTGGAAATTTTATAACTATTCTAAATATTTCTAATTTTCTATTCAATATCTTATTTGTTTTGTTGATAAAGAAGATTATGATTATAGGTAAGTTTATATGGCTTTCGTATGTTCTAAGATTAACATTAAATATCTCTTATTGAAGCTTAAATTAAATTTTCTTATCTGCTAAGAACGTCATTAATTAAGAGTTCAATTTCAATTATACCAACTTCATTTCTGTTTCATATCTAAAATTAAGTTGCATGTTTTATTATGGATATATAATTATAAGACCCTATTAAATATAATCGCGAATTTCTAATAGATTGACTTGAGAGAATATGCCGAATGAAAATATTAAAAATCTTTTTATAAATGATGCAATAAATTATTGAAATATATTAAAGTTTGATATACTTTATCGTTAAAATATTGATGCAAATTCCATTTTACTTTTACATTATAAACTTAACTTCAAGACTATCTTCTTTATGATTTATTGAACTACTTACGAAGACTAAATAGTGTCATGAGTTCCAGCCTTGTACCGCTGAAAACCCGCAGTGCAGAGGAGACCAATCACGTTAAATATGTCGAGGCTCAAACGTCCTCCTGTTGGTGAGGTGGGGAAGTTAGGAGAGGGGGATGCCAGCTCAGGTGTCGTCCTCGTCACTTGACCATTGTTCAAAATTACGAGGTTCGTCGCCAATAGCTCTCATGCAGCTCTTTTTATAGTGTGATAGAAATTTAACTCTTAAGTTGCATTCACACCAAGGCTGTTAGCGTCGAGTATTGAGCGTCTACCCAATCTGAGACTTCATCTCGCCCGAGATGTAGTCTGATTGGCTAGACGCTCAACGCTGATAGTCTTGGTGTGAATTCACCTTTACTCTAAAGAAGGATAAAATAACCATTTTGGCATTTGCGCTTGTATAAATAGCATTTCAGGATATTTCTCTTCGTTACTTTTACAATATCTGCTTCAAACTTACTGCCACGGATGTTTAAGGTTTAAAGCAAGGGCCAACTGCGCTCGAGTTCAGAGCCTCAGCTTCAGTAGGGGGGCTAGTGCTCGACTCGGTCTCAAAAAAGATCATGAAACTAATAATTTTATTCGTCAAATATTATACCCAGATATATTCTTTGAAATACTGGGAATTTTGAATTATATACTAACTGGAAACATTGGCGAGATTGTATTATTATGTCATGTCCGTAATGAGTTTAAGCCAAGATCTACTACATTACACCATTATTAGTAGAAAAGTGGCAGTCGGTCGAGTCGGTTTGTACCTAGGTTTGTGAGATTATGTGTCACTCATATTTTTTGTTATGGTTTACTGTTTGAAAATGTACGCTATATA
This sequence comes from Trichonephila inaurata madagascariensis, assembly GCA_019973955.1. Taxonomy (NCBI): domain Eukaryota; kingdom Metazoa; phylum Arthropoda; class Arachnida; order Araneae; family Nephilidae; genus Trichonephila; species Trichonephila inaurata. The sequence continues at coordinate 248,261 of BMAV01000521.1, read as the reverse complement.
ATAGGGGCGGGCAAACTTTTCCAGGTTATGAGCTAGTTCTAATTTTTTCAAAGTATTGTGGTCCACCCAGGGACGTAGGTGTGGTGAATTAAGAAAAAGAGTCTACAAAAATTATTGTAACTTATTAATAAATACGGAATATGTATATTTATCCACTAAACTATAATAAAATTAATTTATACTTTTTAGGCCGCGTTTAAAGCAAAACACAAGATTCGCTAATAACCAAAAATATAGTAATATCAAATGATGTATTTGTTACGAAGCAATTCAAAATACATTAACAAAATAAAACATTTTTATCTAAATGTGCTCATAGTTATAGTCAGTAGATTTAGTCTGCATGCTGTCAGTAATCTTGTATAGTTCGGTATATAATTTTTAACTGATAATGTACAGGCGGTCACCTCAACATGTCCTGGCTGTCCACCGGTGGACCACGATCGACTTAATGCTCACCTCCCTGCTATATATTGTCTACATAAAAGGGTCGCAGGTGGGGTCTATTTTTACATAGGGGCCCAGGGCCTTGAGAAATTTTAAGATGTCACTGCTTATTGCCGTTTTCAAACTTGTAGTTGTAGAATAGTAGTAGTAGAATAGAAATTGTAGAATATTTTGATCCAAAATAAGATATTCGAAATAATTAATATATATCATTTTTAAATTATCAAAAACATCATCATTAAACTGGTTCAGAAGTTACTAATTTAGTTCTTAAATGTGTTAAAAAAATATCAAATACTTTCATGCGTTTATTTGTTCTAGACTATAAATACAGAAATGCTACGTTTTTTCTGCTCACATACTATATATTTAACGACTTACATTTCATCAATAGAATTCTAATCAAACACTAGTAATGAATTGAAGCTTGTAAGTTCACAAAAAGTGCTGTCATATTTCCCCCTCTTTTGATGGTATTGAACAAAAATTTTTATTAGTTTTTTTCCATTTTTTTTTCTGGTAGAAACAATCAGCTACAAAGAGATCTTGCTGTAGAAATTAATGGTGAGTTATTTTCCCCCTGTAATGGAGGAAATCAGTGAATCCAAACCATTTTTCTTGTCAATGACGTTTGATGAAAGTTATCTACCGGTTACTGGCCATAAAGCGAAAAAAGTACATTTGATTGAAATATAGCTTTTGCGTAAGTACGATTTACTGAACCAAACGTAGTTTTTCCATTGACGTAAGATTAATCAGATTTCAATCTGACAGTATCACATATTCCCTACAACCTATCATTGTTTCCGCTTGCCGAACTGTTCATTGACACCCATCTCCGAAACTGGACAGATATTGCTTCAATTTTTTTGATTTTTGTTGATGTTTCCGCTAGTTACTCTTAAGGGAATTTGGGAAACTAATATCTTTCAGTAAAGCCAAAAGTAATAATTTTAGTTCGGGATAAACAAGGATAATTTGATTGCGTTTGGTATATATTGACATTATCTAAAGTACAAAAAAGCAAAAAAACAAACAAACAATCAAACTTATGGTTCTTTTATCTGGTTTAATTTGTTAAAAGATCAAAATGAAATAGTGGTTTTCAGAACCAAAATTCTTGGAACTATGAATAAGGAAGATAGTTTTTAATTTTAAGGAAAGCTCTTAATCTCGAGAAATTTTTTTTGTATTATATAGGACAAGGGTCGACAAACTCGGTGGCGTAACGGAGAATATTAAGGCCCCCTCTTTCAAATTCAGGTTTTGCGCCCCAAGCCGAAATACGTATTTGGCGTTTGTCAAGCTTTGTGCCCCTAGAGTCCCTGCCCCTCCCCCGCAATGTGGGGGTGTACGTTACGCCACTGGACAAACTTCTGAGAGAGAAGAGCTAAGTTGTAAGTGAAACAAGGTAATTAAAACATAAAAGAGCTATTTATATATCATGCGTGTGTGCAAGAGAAAGAGTGGTGAACCTGGTAGTAGTCACAATCAAAAACTCTCTCTATCCTACTTCAATGATATAATATTTTTTTTATAATGTTTAAGCTATATCCGACTACGTTCGGAACCATGATTTTGAAAATGCGAATAAATGAATAACTTTTTTGATATTCTAAATTAGAATAAATATATAAAATTGCCTGAAGAATAATTACTACAATAAAAAAATACTTAAATGCAATTTTTAAAAAAAAATGAAGAAAGAATGACATATCTTCAAAACATTCTCCTTTCGTGGTAAATGCTTCTATAGCAATAATGTTTTGCTTACGTATTGATAAGACTTCTGTACAGAGTCTGCACTAGGAATTTTGAAAAATATTCACATTATTTTCAGGGTTAAGATCAATTGAAGTAATAACTAATCTTTCTTTTGTTAAAATTTCTTTATTCTGATGAATAAAAATGGGATAAAATCCACTTCTAAATAATATGTTTCAGTTCCCAGCTCGTTCCCAGTCCTCTACACTCCAGCCTCTGTGCTCTCTTGCCCAGGCAAGACGTGCAGCCTGATGACGAGCATTGAGCAATGGTACTCTCGTTGGTTGACGGCTCTCGAAACCCATACGGCAGTGCTTCTCAAATTTTCAATATTCGCGACCCAATATTCAATCATAATTTTCATCGCGCCCCCCTCATACAATAACAATGTTTTGAATTCAATAATACTATATTTTGATTCTAAAACTACGATACGATTTTAAACTCTTAAGTGCCACTGGCGTATATAAACGTCTCACTCAAGTGCGCTAATTTCACCGGACGTATATATACGTCTTTTCGAAGTACGATTTTTTCTGTGCACTGTTATCCATAAAATTATTCTGAAAGCTTTGGAATTGAATAAAAGGACCTTGGCAGTGTTTGCGTTGAATTTACTCATTTCAGAGGCTCTTTTTTATTGCTTTTATTTATTCCTTTTCTCCCCGTAACTTTTAATCGGCAGGTAAGGGATTTATTATAAACCGTAAGAATTATCAAGATAAGTGTTAATTTTTGTATATAACTTTATATATGACAATCTCATGGGTCACTGGTAATTATTAAACTTGTTCTTAACTCAGTATTGGTAAATTAATTATAAAATACATTGTGTAGCACTGACATATTTATAAGTGTAAATGTGCATTTTATTTTTTATGTCAGAATGTATTTTGTTTGTTTATTTTCAGTAAATTAATAATTTTTTAAAAATAATCTTTTGTTTTTGACTTTCTAATATGCTCGCACACCCCTCGTAGCATTGTCACGCCCCCCAAGGGAGGTGCGCCCCACAGTTTAAGAAACGCTGCCATACGGGGAAGCGAGCGTTGCACAGTCTGTTTATTGAATGTACGACTAACACCGCCATTCAACTGGGTGGTAATTTGAGTTTAATGTTTGGCTTTAAAAGCTACGTACAATACGCCGCGCACTGTCAAGGCTAATTATCCTTTGCAGTTCTCCCGATTGCTAGTTTTTTGTCCACCATCCATGTATTCTTGGTATACTCTTCACACTCTCGACCTTGAAAATCCTAGCTTTCTGACGATTTTGGAAATTGAATGGCCCATGCGCCGTGCACCTATGATTTGTTCGCAATCGAAGGCGTTTAAATTAGGCAGCTTAACCGTGCTGGCAACTTCAGCAACTAATTCAGAACAAAAAACAACGCTAGATGTCACTGGGAAATGGAACGCGAAGCGTTCCTCCATCCCATATCGAGTTTGTCAATGTGGCTTGAAGTGGAAGGGCCTGTCTGAGTGAGAGTGACCTGATTGGTTGATAGAATGTGGCAAGGAGGCGTGGCTATTGGAACAGTATGGGTCGCATCTTCGGTTTCGGCGGGAAAGTCCTGAAGTGAGCTGAAAGGTCCTGCTGTGATTGATTGATGGCACTCTGAGAGTAGGCACTCAATTAGCTGCACTGACTAATTCAGAACAACCATAGTACTCGCTATATGTGCAGTTATCCCAGCGCCCTCACTTGCGCATAAATGATGCGCAGCGCTACACAATTTGCATAATCCTTTCTATCCCTAAGTCAGTGTATTAATGAATTAAGTATGATATAATGATGTAAAATGTTTTAGTTATCTTTTAGAAAGTTATATGGGGCATTCACACACATCCCATCCTGTTACACAATATTATATAATGAAACTAAAAAATTCCACCACGAACATATTTCTTGAAAGATGTTATTACATTTTCAGAGCTGTTTGTATATGTTACTATAGTTATTTAAATTTATATTATTACTATAATTATTTAAATTAATATTTAATACATATTTGTAATATTTAGTTCAGCGATAGTACAAAATTATTTTGAATAACTAGTTGAGAAATTTTGATAAAATGTACACTATTTGGTTAAAAAATATAGCATTTGTTAAATACATAATGTTACAAATTTATTCAAGAAAGGAAATAAACCTATAAATGCATACGTTGCGATGTTAATTATAGATGAAGGAACAGTTTATTCTAAAACAGAATTCAATTATGAGTAATAAAAAGCAATAAATAGAATAATTAGGGAAAAATGATTTGGAAAAATTAGAATGACATCGACTCCTTGGTTTAATTTGGCATTGAATATTTCATTTTTTAATAGCATTGAATGTTTCATATATTATTGTGAATACATGGTGGAATTTATTTATCCGTAATTAAAAAAAAATATTTTATAGCGCATTTTTTCTTTAAACTTGAATTTGAGAACGATGCCACATTGTCGCAGAATTTTAAGATAAAGTATGCATGTCACTAATCGAAAATTCACCAGAGTTTGAAACATATTATTTAATTACTTTGGAAATAATTGATTTTGGATTGCTGAATGATGATAATGGATAATAATTTTATTTGGATGGCTGAAAGAAACTATACTTACAGCTAAGAATACACAGCGAGCGTATCTATTCAAATATCAAACTTAACAGAAAACACGATTTTTTGCAATGCATTTATTATTAATTATCATTATCTACGCAGGATATATATTTTTGATTGATTAAAAGTTCATTCAATACTTTTTGTATGCTTTTCAATTTTAAATCATGGACAATGAGAGATATATTAATGGCGCACTCTAAAGCAACATGAGGGCTATTAGAGACATACCTCATAATTTTGGTCCTAGGTCAAGTGACGAGGACGACTCGTGAGCTGGCGCGCACCCTCTCTTAATTACAATACCTCACCAACGGGAGGATATTGAGCTTCGACAGATTCAATGCGCATCGGCCTACTCTACACGGCGGGTATTCAGTGGTACCAGGACTCGAAACCACGACATTCCGGAAACGAGTTTGTGACCATAACCACTAGGCTACTCCGGCTACAAAATCATGGTCAGATGGTGAACGTTAAGTAGCATCGTCTCAATATGATACATTAATAGCTTTTTATAGTATTTTTATAGATAGTATAATACGGAGCTTTACAACATCATGTCCAACATTTGAGCACATACACTTCAGTATTTAATGAAGTTACAGAGCGCTTCAATACGGTGCACAATATTTAATATATTAGCTCTAAAAAATTCAATTTTAATTTAATATGCAGTATGATCTAAAATATTTGTTCCATTCAAAAATCGTGAAAAAATTCTTGACTATTAAATGAGCATATGCGTTTCTTCAAACCGTTTTCTGTATTCTCCTGTGTTTGTTCATAATATAGAACATAAATGTGAAACATATAACGAAAAAGTCTTAAAACCTGAAAGGTATTATTTCATAACTACTTATCTTAAACTAACCACATAAGAGAACTGATCGAACGTCTTTAATGTAAATACATGACGTGACAATTTAGGTTGGGTATATATAACAGAATCTCTCAAGAGGACCAAATACAGGAATCCTTTTCTACATTAATATTCCAGGCATGCCATGGATACCACCGGACGAAAAAGAGAATTGGTATCAAACAATGATCGTGAAATAAGATGCTAGAAGGAAAAAAAAGCAACATTCTAGGACATTCTGCACCGTCCAGATGATAATTCGAACGCCTGTGCCCATAACTTGGAACGAACAAAAGACTCTGATATCAGCTAAAAACTAAAAGAGAGAGGAAAGGAAAAAAAAGGAAACCAAAGAAAAGAAAAATACCAGCGCGAACTCTTACCAAAGCTCATTTTTTGATCATCTGCCAAACTCCGTTGTTAGAGGGGCTGCCCTTATCACTGGTATTCCCCTCTGGTAATTTTTCTTGCCCCCCTCTTTTTCCATGATATTTTTGGTTTTTATCGTTTTCTCTGATTGTTTCTTGTTGTTATTTTTTTCCCCTCCCGTTCGTCTATCATTCTATGCCTTATATGTATTTTCAGTTCCACAGACATTTTCTTTCATCTAGAAATGATCGTTTGCAAAATAAGTTCGTCATTGGTAAGAAAAAAAAAAAGAAAAGCTTTATCGGATATTTGGAATCTAGAGCAATGGTAGATTCTGTTTTTGTGTCGTTTTCTTCAGGACTATATCAAATGTAGAAGGATCAATTTGGGCTAGTCTGTATGCTCTTTTTTCCCTTTTTTATACGTCAGTGAAAGAGGTTAACGGTAAAAAAGGAAAGTATAGGTGTTTAAATTAATATATTTGTTTATTGACGAATGAATATTTGTTTTCTTATTGAATACTAAAACAATGTTGTGTTTATTGATTACAGAGAACGATGCTTTCTTATTAAATTATGATATTGTGTTTGGAGTAATGGAAATAGTGAGAGATTGTTATTAAGAAAGGTTTTTAGAGGGGAAAAATAAAGAAATGTATCAAAACCGTCATTTTTTTGCTATATTACAAGAAAAAAAAAAAAGGAAAGCAACATCGATCTTTTTCCTTTTTAGTTACCAAGGAAAAAAAAAGTTTTGTTTACTTTATTGATAAAGCGAAGGTATACATTGCATATTCACAAAATTAATTGACACGACGCATTATGATTATGTGAAATAGGGATGCTTCTTTCTGATTTATAACAAAAAGATTTTTCTAACAACACGTTACAGAAAAAGCATCTTTAAAATTCTTTGTATTCATGAAATTATGTATTGTTGCCAGAAAAGGTTTTTACGATTCAAATATGTTTCCAACGTCTGTATCCATAAATAAAATAATTTAAGCCATTAATATTAACAAATAGAAAAATAAAAACCGTTTGACATTTAAACTTTAGAATAAATTTTAGGCTTAGATATTATGAAATTCTAATTCAGTATTAAAATAATTAACAAATCTATATGCAGATTTATATTACGTTTCACATTAATTATTTTTTTATAATATTGTACGGTTAGTCCAAATAAAACATAATAGGTATAAGATAAATAAATATCACTCTGATCTCATTTAAAACAAATGTTCTCTTTGCTCTTAACAAATCTAAAATTTAAACTTAGATGTTTATTAAAATTTGAACTCAATAGAAAAAAATTTAATCAGAATTAAATGTAAATTGACATACAAAATCAATAAAATAAAATAATTTTCTGAATTAAAATAAAATTTAGAATTTTTATTGAAACCCCTTCGCAGCGAAGATCATTTGAAGCTGTATACATTTTTCAATTGAAAACAATAGCTGAATAGTTCCGGTTTAAGTTTACGAGTTAGAGTTTATATATATCGTTATTATATATGTGTTACAATTAATAAATATATGCTTGTTTCAAATTGTTACATTTGATTGAATATAAAAATTACAAAAACTAATAATTAAAAAAAATATTTTGTGTATTTAGCGAGTATTTTATTCATCAACAAATATTAATATAATCTCTCAAATAATACACTTTGAGCGAAAAAATAAACAACTGATTAAGAATTATCAAGAATAATATTTAAAGCCTGTGAAATTATGATTAAATGTTTTTTGGAGCTGTATGTAAACAAAAGTACTGCATCATATTTTACTTGAAAAAAAAAAACGTATTTAGTGAGGATACAACAATTTTTTTTATCTTCGTGAAAATGAAGATTATTAAGAGATTTCGGTACTTTTTATTTTCGCCCATCAAATCTCGCAAGCAGGCTTTATTGGCGACAACACACAACATGCACACAAAACAATGTTAAAAATGTTTTCTCTCATTGGTTTTTTTAATCTATTTTTGATTAGTTGTGAAAAAGACGCTACTGGTAAGAAAATACCACGATTTGTTTGGAAAATGTGGTGGTAAAACGTTACCAGCGCAAAAATTCCGTTTGGCGATGGTTGAATCATTTTTGGCGATTTTATCTCTTGCGCCCGCAAAACGGAAAAGTACCGAGATTTCTCTAATTGTTAAATCATTGTCTTCGAAAATACAGACAAAGATATATCTATATTTCTTTTCAAAATTGGTGACCATGTCTTCAAATATCAGACTACTGAATATCCCGAGCAAACGATGTGTTGAATATACATTTACTCAAATTTTAAGACATTATTTAACAGTTGGGTTATGATTTCTCAATTGCTATATAACAGATATCTAAAGAAAACCTCTATATTTATATAATGATCATACGAGCTTTATAATAGCCAATAAAATGAGAGACGTATTATAGTTATATTAAAGATTACAAAAACACATTTTGTTCGGGATCTAAAAAATGATATTTCTCATTGAAAGACAAATGTGTGGTGGTGTGTCCACAGTGAATGAAAATGGGAAAAATCAAGGTTGAAAAGTGCTATCGGTCAAGACAAAGATTATTTTCTGAATCAACGGGTAATTTCACGGATCTCTAAATACCCAGATCGAATCTTTTCACAAACAGCCATATTAGAATCTAACGATAACCAAGATTAATGAGATTGCAGTGAAGTAAGTATATGTGCATCGCCATTTATTAGAATCCAGACTAAGAATTAGATATTAATTGCTAAGAAATTAAAGCGACATGCGAGTTAGTGAACTATCAAGTACAACTTTCAGAATGAGTTTAAACACTTCAGGAAAACAATTCCTTTTTCAAACGTATTATTATTCATCCCCCTACTTTGTTATAACAGAACAATGTTACCTAATTATCACAGAATATTTTCCTAAGACTTCACTGAAGTTTTTTAGTAATTACAGTTGCCAGTTCATAGGTCACAGCGCTGTTAAAATCGATGAATGGGACCGAATATTGATTCACCAATCGTGTGGTAATATAAATTATATTGTAATATAATTATATTGTAAATATCGTACTGAGGTCTTTCGACATAAAAAAAGTTTACCGAGTTTTTTAAAGAACTGGATGGATCTTTTTGCTCACAACAGGGGAGAAAAACCTTCTTCCATTTGCAAAATGGTTACAGTTGCGATCCTCAACTTGAGTATGCGATTTATTCTGGATACTTCTATCATAGTTCTTAAAAGAATATCCCAAATAAGGGGTCTCAGGGGTGTTAAATTTTTCTAGAGGTCTGAAAATATAAGCAATTTTCAAACAGGTATAATTCTTTTAAATTTAAATTAAATGATTCGAATCTCTTACACATTATACATAAAAGAATGGGGCTTCAAAAAAGTATAAAATGTTTAAAAAATAGTAATAATTTTAAAAATCATAAGCATATGAAAATTGTATAATAAATATTAAGTATTTTTTGCGTTGCTCACACTATTTTCTAAAATAGTAGCCTCTCTGATGTATAAAACTTTATAGAATTTTAAAATGCATCATATTCTTTAAACCGTACCTAATTTTAGTATAAATCTTTTGTATTTTAAAATATTTGTAAAATATTGCAAATTTTTAAATATTTTTTAAAAATCCATTTTTTTATTTATTAAAATATGTAAGTTATTATTCTATTTATATAAAAAATAGCTACAGTGTAATAAGAATACATTTATGTTTATAAATCAACTTATAGCTTGTAATTAAAGCTACTATTTTAGAAAATATCATGCGCAACGTAAAACTTAATAAATATTTCTTATAGAAAAATTTCTTATTTTCATATGCTTATAATTTTTAAAATTATGATTATATTTTAATCATTCTACACTTTTCTGAAGCCGCATTCCTTTATAAATAATGTGTAAAAGATTCGAATTATTTAATTTAAATGTAAAAGAATTATACCTGTTTGAAAACTGTTTATATTTTCAGACCTCTAGTGAAATTTAACACCCCTGAGACCCCTTTTAAAATTAAGCATTTTCATGTGTATTTCATAAATTGAGGATGAAGATTCAAAGATTCGTTTTAAAGAAATAACATTACACAGAGATTCCGAATGACATTTTATATTTTGTTTTTTCCAGACCAATTGATTTCATATTCATATGAGAGTCATGTGACTACGACTCACGTGAATAGCAATATGGAAGAACGATTAACAACAGTGTCTGAAAAACTCGATCATGCCATGGTTAAATTTCAGAACATGCTCGCAAAAGTTCTTACATGTTATACGAGGGACGAGGACCTTTACACAGTATTCAACCTCCAAATTAGAACTCGACTTTACAATCTTCCCTGTTATGTAGAATGTAGATGATATTACTCCTACCTGTGCGTTGTTCAAAAGAGACAGTAATGTTTAACAAATCCTACTATGTTGTATCTTTCAATCTTTCATACAAATTTGAAGTTAACTTAGCAAATTTGTTGTGTAATCATTTTATTGGTCAGCGGAGTAGTTTGCAGTCGTACAGAGATATAATTTAGATTTTACTACAAAAGTTTATCCAATTTTTTGTAATACAGTAGTAATAAAAGTAATTTATGCTAGTGCTATTACTGCATTTTGTAATACGAATCTCTTAAATAGCATTATTTAGTTTTTATGTGAGTTATATCATAATGAAGAAAAATATTTGCTACTATTTAAAAATCGAAGACCATCTTAATTTTAGAACTTCACGAGTAACTCACTTATTATATTAATAATTATGAAATATTTAAAATATAAGGATTACTTTTTAAAAAAATATTACCTATGCATTTTGTGCGTGATATCAAAGAAAATTTTGTTACACATAAGTTTAAATGAACTATTTCCTAACTAAAGTTTGATAATGTTTTTAGTGCTGTAACATCAAGTGGATATTTAATTTTATATGTAGAAGTTGGAATTGCTTTACATACCAATTTTCCTAAATTATGAAGATGCTTTATTATAAAGATGCCTTATTATAAAGAGCCTCTTTTTATCGTATTATAAGCAAAACCTTATATAAAGTTTTGGGAGAATTTTTTCTGCACGAGAAAATATTCCAATTTAGGTTCTCCCAGCAAATATTAGACAGAGACAGCTTTTACTTCATCTACTTTAATTGAAGATTCTGTTGTACCTTTTCATTGTTGCTCAATTAATGACCTAGTAACATGTCTGCTAACACGTTCTTAAGGACACAATAACTGAACTCAGTGGCGCAACAGCTCATGAGGGCCAAGGTCTACTGTACCTATCTCAGTTTACGAGATTTTAGGCCCTGGAGTACATGTGCAGATGTTTCGGTCAAGTGGTCAGTCTGACACGAAACACCCAGTGTTGAGTTCACAAGCAAGCTTGGTACTCATTTATCGACCCACTGAAGGGATGAAAGACTGAGTCGACCTTGCCCAGCCCGGGATTTGAACACTGGCCCTGCGGAGTGGATGCGTGATACAGTACCACTCAGCCATTGGGATTCAAGTACACAATTAGACCTAAAAATTTCAAAAATATAAGAATTTAAGACGAAGAAGATTCAAATTATCAAAAAATTTTTATGCGAAAATATGTACAAAAGAAAAAAAACATCCTTGAAGTGCGTGATAAAATTTATTTTTGAATGTAGAATAGCATTCATTCAAAAAATTTTATGATGACAAAATATATTCACAATTTGCCCTAAAAAATTACTTTTTAACAAAGAAACTGCATAGGAGTAAAACTAATTTTTAAGATGAGATTACGAAGAGAATGTTGCGTGATTTAACGGAGTTTTTGTTGATTGAGCATTGTTGCATGCTCACAAACAAAAGAAGTGATTGGACAAGAGTGTGAGAGTGAGAAAGAAATGAAAGTCACGCATCAGATTAAAACTTCTACAGTGTTTAGAAAATTAAATTCTAAAAAGAGCAATGTAGAGAAACAAATTTAAAATTTAACAATGTGTGTGTGAGCACGAATTAAAAGAAGCTTTCTTTCAGTTGTAGCACATTTTTTGAAACATCAGAAAAAATCTATTCATCAGAAAATTGAAATATCTATTTTCAATAATCAATAAAAATGATCGTATTTTTCATTTTGAGAAGTTTAAGTAACTTGAAATAATTATTGTATAAACTAATTCTTTTTTTTTACAAATGCTTTAAAGTAATATTAAAAATATTGCCTACACACACACACAAAATAGTGTTATTATTTACCTTAATAAAGTAGAGCAAAACATAAAATTTATTTCTTTTAATTCCTTACAGCCATCACAGACAAGTTCTTTCCATTAAAATAATCATAAAAGAAAAATGATTACTAAATTAATTTTTTTTTACTTTAATCTTTGGATTAGCATAGGGCATAAATAACTTTCTTTTGTATTATTTATATAAAATATTTTAATTTAATTTAATAAATTAAAGCATTTTTATTATACTCAAGATGATCTATTTTTAGTGTTATTTTGATTCTTTAAACGACGGAATCCAGGTTATGAATAGACTTTTAATCGTGTAGCTAAAAAATACTGAAATAATTTCTTTTCAATGTCATAGAATATGTAACTTTCTTATATTATAATCTATTTCAAAAGAAAATCGTTTCAAAATTAGTGAGGATATATTTAGATTTAAATATTATTTAGAGAATACATTGACTACAGAAAGTGATAAAATGTGAAATAAATAAATTCTAAAAGTATACCCAAAACAAAAACGCGTACACAATTTAAAGTTAATACTGAAACTTGAAAAGAACCATCAACATATATCAATCTTTTCCGTATCACTACTTTTTTCTTGATTCTTCTGTAGAACTGGTTTTCCCACTAGGCGTATTTCTTTATAAAGAAGCAACGATGCAGGGTGAGTGAATGAGTGCTCATTAACGTAGCACTATAAAGCAACACGAGAGTTGTTGGCGGCGAATGTCGTAATTTTGAACCACGGTCAAGCGACGAGGCATTCTGGCCTTCCCCTCTCCGAACTTCCACACTACGACAACGGGAGGACTTAGACCCGGACAGATTTTACATGAATGAGTGAGGGAGCTAGTGAATATTAACATCACACATACAATTCATCTACTTGAGGGCTTTTGAACATTGATTGTGAACAATGGTCAAGTGTGACGAGGATGACACCAGAGCTCACACCCCCTCTCCTAACTTCTACACCACACATCAACGAGAGGACGTTTGAGCCTCAACACATTAAATGTGCATCAGTCCCCTACACGGCGGGTCTTCAACGGTATTAGGCTTGAACTCATGACATGCCGGTCACGAGTCCGTTACCTTGACCACTAGGCTACCGCGGTTAATGCGCATCATCCCCTCTACAAGCAGGTCTTTAATAGCACCTGGAACTCATGACACGTTGGGCACAAGTCCGGCAATATAGAATATGCCGGTTGATTGATTGAATATTAACGTCACACTGTTCAACTACACGAGGGCTTCTGGAGACGGACCACGTAATTTTGAACCATGGTCAAGTGACGTGGACGACATCTGAGCTGGCACCCCCTCCTCTCCTAACTACCACACCACACCACACGAGGACGTTTAAGCTCTCAACAGATTTAACGTGCAACGCTGCCCTACACGGCGGCTCTTTAGTGGTACTGGGCTCGAACTCATGACAAGGCAAGCCACGATCCGATACCTATACCACTCGGCTACCTCGGCCACATAGAATATGCTGGATAAGTTTGAATAATGGTGTCGAAAATGCATACTTCAGGTATGAAATGCATAGAAACTTAATTGAACGGAATTTTACTAATACCGATAATATATACAATACTTGTAATATGAGAGAGTGTTCAGTTAAAGAAAAATTTTCATTATATAAAACAAGTTTTATTATAGTTAGGAAACACAATACGCTCTTACGACAAGTATTCGGGGAAAAATCTTTTCTTTTTTTATTTATCCATTTTAATGAAATTGTTCGTAAAATTGAAGCATTTGTCAGATCAAGAATTACTCTACTTTATTACAACAGCGATGTATATTCAATTATCAGCATATTTTTAAAGTACTAATTAATAAGAAAATACCGTTGGAGAGTTTTTGATCAACTCTAATTTATATAATTAAGTTTCTTTATTTACTGTATGAAACAAGGAATTATAAATTTTAATTGAAAATTAATAATGATATAAGTTGCCGTCATTTATTACACATATTTTAAAGCAATTTTACGTAATGAGACTACACATTTTTTTACACCATGACGTGATGCATTTATTTTAAGTGTAGCAGCATGTTCCATATTATATCATAACACAGCCTATAAAGACATGATACCATGTATCATGTCATAGCATGATATTATACGAATGTCTAGGCATGATATTATGCGAATGACTTGGCATGATATTATACGAATGTCTTGGCATGATGTCGAGTATTTTGATTTAATGAATAATCTAAGATAATAATTTTTCATGAAACAGTGTCATTCCGAGTCAAATATTATGAATACGCATCAGTAAATGAAATTATTCAGCAAATAATTTTATTAAAATAAGTTAGAAAAAGACACTAAATACTAATTTTTCGTATTAAACTGAAATTATTTCTAATTCCCTAGCTAATTGTTAAAGGTAAATAAATGTCCAATATTATTTAAAAGAACACAAAGTCGTAATTTTTCATTGCTTTCTCTGATAAAGTTCTATTTCTTTCCATGTAAAATAGATATGACTTTTTATTCTAAAAATTCTTTTTATTTTTATACACGTAAAATATGTTTTGGGGGTCTTAGAAACGTAACGAAACAAAGGTCAAACTCCAGAGAAATTAAAGTTTTAATAAATTTAAAGAAAGCTTCAGGTCTTTAGATCTGGAAAAATTGCTTTATCGCTAAATCCTAAATGATGTGTTAGAATCTTCTGATAAAACAAAATCACGTACGCGTGTATAGACATCGTTACATCACTTAATGAACACTCCCTGGAGGAGAATTTCTTTTTTGATTAAAAAGTTCACTGAAGTAATTTGTTCTTCAAACTATTAATGAAAAAGGGAACGTGATTTAAAACTTTTCTCCCTGTTACAAAATGGCGTCTGAGTATTTCATTGTTAAACTCAGAATGCTCATATTTCACTGCTTTTTTGTTGTTCTTTTTGTTCTCTCCCCCTTTTCCGTCCCCTCTAGCGTGTGCTACGATAAAACTTCTCTGTGACGTCATAGGAGCATTCACAAAGTAGAACTCGACGACCTTGCTGGAGGCCTCTGACGTCACAACCCTTTTCCATGACGTCAGAACTCATCGATTCCTCGAGTGTGACGTCAAACGGCGATAAATCGATTGGTTTTGACTCCAAATTGGTTGAAAACATATTTAATTTTTTTTTACTTTTTATCTCTTTTACTAACTTTGTCTCCCAGAATGTAGATATTGACGAGTTGGCTTGAATGAATGTCTGACGCAAGCGAAAAGGTACGAGAAAATCGTAAGCTTTTCTCAGAGGTTTCTAGAAAGTTTTGTATCGCTACACGCCCATTGGATAAGCAGATGTGAATGAAAGTCCGGCGATTCTCGTGTTCTTGGAACACATGGAATGTCAGTGAATTCTATATTTAGAAACAGTTTCTCAGAATCTTTATATGTCAATGAAATGTAAGGATTCATAGAAAAACCAGTTACAAAAGCCTTTCCTTCTTTTTTCTTCATGATACACATAATTTATATATTGTTATAAAATAAATTAAATGTGGTATATATATTTATATATATATATAGTATATACTTATACGTATGTGCCGAAACTAACGAATTCCCATTGATAAATCATTCTCACTTATTATGCATGACGTGCGTCAGTCACTACAATTTAGAAGGACTGGTATACACAGTGGCGTAATGTACACCCCCGGAACCTCCGCATCGCAGGGGAGAGGGCAGGATTCTAGGGGGGCCAAAGTCTGACTGATGCCAAGTACGTATTTAACCAATTTATAAAATATTGATGGCAAAACCTGACTTTGCCTGAGGCCCTAATATTTTCCGTTACGCCACTGGGTGTACAATAAATCTGACTTGGCTGAAAGTCCTTACGTTGCTAGATGCCAGCTCAACACTTTTCCGAGGATCAAAAGTACGTGGACCGCCACCAATAGTCCAGGTCTGCTTTGAAGTGCGACTATAACGAGCAATCAATCAATCAATTTGACAATCCTTTTTTAAGACATTTTAAATTACCGTAAAATCCGGCGTATAACGCGCACTTTGAACCCAAAAAATGTGATCGAAATTTACGGGTGCGCGTTATACGCCGGGTATAAAAATGATAGCTTCAAAATTAAAAAAGCTATGAGTATAAAAAAAATTAGGCTTCTGCTTAGATCAAAATACCGTTTATTTAAAAGAAATGACATACCTAATGAACTTCAAGGATTGTAGATGTAGATGTATATTAACTTTTGAAAAGTCCGGTACAATGGTTTGAATAAATGACTTCAAAACATAGGAGAATTGCGTACGTACACTTTTGGTTCCTTCTTAAAAAATAGGGTGCGCGTTATACAACAAATATACCTAAAAACTTAAAATTTTAGCTTGAAAGTATAGGTGCGCGTTATACGCCGGATTTTACGGTACATATTTATACTTAAATATATATGTGAACAGACAATTATTATGAAATTTTGTATTTGTATTTTATTAATTTATTCGATTAACAAATATCTAATTTATGCTCTATTTACTTTATTTTGATTATTAAAAACTAATTACCTTTGTACAACCATTAAAACCAGTAAAAGTCTCAGAGTCATTTTTTCTAAATATGTACAAAAATTGATATATTTATTTTTCTTCGTGAAAATATTAAGATTTTTATGCTAACCCTTTTTTTTCAGATAATTTTGGATACAATCACGAACTTTTCAATGAGTGACAACTCATTTAGAATATAATAGTAATAATTATAGAACTAATTATGATACATAATCAATCATCCGACGCTGACTGCTTTGCCGTAGGACATGGGTTCGAATCTCGGAGAAGGCATGGATGTTTATAAATATATAGTGCCTTAGTAGCATGGGGGTACTCTAAATAGTCGTCGAGCCGCAAGTCCTCTCGTTAAGTTGGTGGATGGGGAAGAGAGGTGGGAGGCCTCCTTTTCCCTTTCTATATATGGTGTTGGACTACTATTTTGATTTGTTACTATTTATTCATCAATTAAATTTAATAAATCCAATAAAATAGTATAGTAAAAAAGAAATCACATTCTCAGAAATAAGGCCATCTCATGTGAGATTCGAACCTATGACCTTTGGATTAGAAGTCCTACGCGCTACACATTGCGCAACATTGCACAATGAACGATTTATCTTTCTATACATGCTATTGGGCTATTATTTTTGTGTTTGTTACTATTTATTCATTTTTTAATTTAATTAATGAATTAATGTTTGAAAAATTGTATTAACATCAAGTATCATCCACTACAAGTTTAAAAAAAGATATTTGAACTTGAATGAATGAATAGAAAGTATTTTATTAACGACTGAAAATTTGAACGATATATATATATATATTTATATATGTATATAACAAATGTAGATACAAAAAGAGTCTATATATATATATATTGGGAGAGAGTGAACTTATAGTAGGAATTGAAAAGAGAAAGCAAAGAAAAGAGCGTCTGAGTGTGTATTTTTAACACCCTATAAGTTACTGAAAGTTGCGTCACGTTAACCACATTGTTAGTTGCAATGTGGCTGGGATGATTTTTGATTACTATTCTCATTGAAGAGCACTCATTTTGAAATGTAGATCCGAGGTGAGGAATTAATTGAGATGGCGAGTGAATAATGACATTGAAAAGAAAGTCTGCTTGGCATTGAATGGGAAGAGGGAGGAAAAGAGGGACGAGCCTCTGGTTTCTATGACGACGGAGCGGAGCGTCGCGTCTTGAGAAAAAGGAGGGCGTCTTAGGGGCGCCATCCCTTACGCCCCCGTCGGTTCATCGATTACGACAAGATAACGAATTAGTTTTGTTTAATATCTTATCTATTGCCGACGGGAGAATTCACCGATTCTGACCAAGGCGGAATGCTTGTGTTTGTTTTCGTGCCCATGTAAAGGTCAGTTTAGTTATGAATAATGGGGTATTTTTTAAAGGAAGTCTAGAGGTGAAGATCACGTGTTTATTTTGTGTAATGCACAATCGTTACATTTGTATATATTTGCAGTATCATATATTAATCAGCTCTGTTTGCATGTGCTCGTAAGATTTTCCCAAGAAAAATTAAGCATTTTTTTAAAAATTATTTTTTATGTTTTTTTTATTTTTTATTTTTTATCATGATATCGATGCGGAAAGTTCTGAATTTCGGGAAACATTATCATAAGTGCAGATAATTGTAATTTTACTAATCTCTTAAGACTGTCTTCTAATGTGTTAGAGAAAAGGCCATAAACTGTAAAATATATAATTTATATAGGAAAAAACTTCAATGTTAACATAGCATATTCTTATTTTATTGAGGGAATAAATATAAGAATTTTAGGATTCATAATTCTAAGAAAAATGAGGATATATTTCTTATGAACCAAATAATGTTTTGAAAAACGAAGTATTTTTCATAAAAAAAGTTACTTAAAATTTGCATAAAGATTACATAAAAAAAATTTAAAAATACCTTCTCCCAGCCTTTATTTTGAGTACTAAAATATATTAGACTGATTTATGTGATATATATATATATATATATAAATAGATATATTTGTAAGCTTTAACCGAGAATTTGGATGATGCAAGATCAATGCAATATTTCGTCAGCTTTTCCCCTCCAGACACTAATCCTTCCCTATAGACTTGGTACCACCTCTGTCTAGGGGGACAGAACCAATAGAATCCTAGAGAGCCCCATAAAGCATGTCTTTTGGGGAATTTCAGATACGACGACCTTGAAGTGCAATAATGTTCCACGTGTTATACTCCGTTGATGATTCTATGCTCTTGTCTCCATTCAATTCCAATCTTAACAGCAGGTCTTCCATTGGGTATTACTATTTTCAGCTGGGTATTATTCCGCAGATATAACTCCTGGTATTTCGCTGACTTTCAATATGAACAGTTCTTTCTTATTTCCACTCTTGGATCGTTGACATTTTTTTTTCGTTGTTAACTTTTCCGTTATTTTTGATTGTTCATTTATGCCAGTAACACATTTTACTTTCAGTGCTCTTTGAGACCCTTCCGGCTTCACACATTTTATCGACCCAGTAACGACAGCTATGGACTTTAAACTCTTTATTGAATGTACGGGGTTTCTTTCGTAGGAAGAGCACTGAAGCCACGTGTTACAATACTTTTAAAGGAGGCAAAAGAACCCCAACTTAGGGGAACAAAGATATTTATATGGGGAAAATCGGATGAGACAGCGAAGAGTGAAATTCCCCAAAAGACATGCTTTATGGGGCTCTCTAAGATTATATTGGTTCTGTCCCCTTAGACAGAGGTGGTACCAAGTCTGTAGGGAAGGATTAGTGTCTGGAGGGGAAAAGCTGACGAAATATTGCATTGATCTTGCATCATCCAAGTTCTCGGTTAAAGCTTTCAAATATATCTATTTCTATATTACACACACACATATATATATATTCTATAACAAAACAAAATGACGCACCAAGAAAGAGTTGCCCTATTGTAATGAAATTTTTCGTATGCAAAGACATTTGTACCGAATACGCAAATGATTGAAATTTGGGGATTAGTGAATGAAAATCAGGAGCTACAGCGCATTGGAACTGCGCATTCAGCAGGTGTCTATAAGAAGTGATTCTCAATCAGATGGTCAAAATTTCTGCTGTATTGTGATTTAGGATACCTTTCAACGACTGAAAAAATGCCTTGCCGTAGGATTCGAGCTCATTACGAGCAACTGTCAGAGTTTGATTGAGGTCGTATCATTGGATTGAAAGAGGCAGATTGGGCAAATCAAAGAATCGCTCGTCATATGGGTCGAAGCGATGCGGCCATTAGAAAATGCTGGCAGTAATGGTTGGACAGTGGTAGATTTCAGCTTTATGATGGTAGCAGTCGATCTAGAGTCACAGCAGATCGAGAGCACAGACTGATTGGGAGATCAGCTGTTACAGCGCCTGATTCCTCGTTATCAACCATGAGACGTGCGACTCGCACACGAGTATTCCCCATGACTATTTACAGACGGCAGATAGAGCGAAATTTACGCTCGTACCGACTACTACGCCTGTACACTGTCGAGCCAGGTCACAGTGGTGCTTGGCTTGATCAGGTTGGAATCCTGCTGACTGGGGACGTATAATGTTTAGCGACGAATCCCGCTTCCAATTGTGACCTGACGATCATCGAAGACGTGTCTGGAGAAGCCCAGGGCAGAGTGCTGATCGTGTTTTCACTATTGAATGCCCCACAGGCCCTCAACCAGGAGTTATGGTCTTGGGTGCAATTTCTTTTGACAGACGGGCCCCTTTGGTTGTCATTAGAGGCACACTTACAGTGCAGCGGTACTTTGACGATATTCTGAGAACTGTTTTGCTACCGTTCCTTTTGGAGTACACAAGCCTTATTTTTCAGCAATATAATGCCAGACCACGTACGGCATGTGTTGATATGAATTGTATTACAGTTTGTCAAACCAGCCTTGTTGCTTCTTTGACCAGCCAGATCACCAGATTTCTCCCTAATTGAGTATGTCTGGGATATGATGGGAAGGCAACTACATTTACCAAAGAATGTTGATGACCTGGCCCGACAATTGGAGCAAATTTGGGAAGAAATACCGCAGGAGACCATCAGGGTGTTCTATCACTGTATGCCACGTCATGTGGCAGCTTGCATCCAGGCTAGAGGAGGCCTTATTGAGCTCCTTACTTTGTAACTGTGAAATGAATCATTCATTTTTTCTGAAATTTTTATCATTTTCTATAATGTACATAATCTTTCTACCCACCAATTTTTGTCTCTATCGGGCAACTCGTTCTTGGTGCGTCGTTTTTTTTGCTATATATATATATATATATATATATATATATATACTGTCGGACCCTATTTTACGAAGTCAGTAAATCCCGAAAAAAAGTTCGTTACATGGAAAATTCGCTATACAGAGGTTCATCTTTGAATATCCTTTATAAACTACATAAAAGAAATTTTAGACTCATAACTCATAAACACATTAAAAAAAAGTAATTATTCGCACCTTTTATAAATTAATATCTATTTATTTTATATATCTTACCCATCAAAAGGAAAAAAAATCTGCTAGGAAAACAAGAAAAAAGAATGTCGAGGAATACACTGTATTTTCAACATTAAGAAA
>BMAV01000521.1:155171-221862 GCA_019973955.1 Trichonephila inaurata madagascariensis | reverse complement strand
AAAAAAAATCATATCAAGTATCAAATTAGAAATGAATTTCATTATTGATAAAACTTTTTGACATAATACATCTGTTAAAATATTAAATTACTGATTCATGCTCTAATAAAGAATAGCTAGATTAATACGATATTTATATTGAATTTAATATAGAAGGAAATATCATGCGTTTTAAATAGATCAAGTATTTATTCAATATTTAGTTTAAAATTAAATTTCGATGAAACAAAGTTTTAATTTTATATATATATATATATATATATATATATATTTAGTTTAAATCCAGTAAATAAAACAAACTAGAATAATAAAGCACTTATCTCTTTTTGAAGACCAAAGACGCATTCATCAAGCTAATTGGTTTGGGAAAATACTACTTAAATGCTTCCTTTATTTCTACAAGGAAGTTTATTTTAATTAAAAAGGAAGCATATAGTGAAAGAAATTAAGACGCTGAGTAATTAGCAGATGTTTTTGTAAGGAATTTAGAAGAATACAAACTTATGTATAAATTTAGCATAATAATTGTTTTAAGCTTCGATGAAGGTTTGTTAATTGCGAAACAGAATTTTAAATCGTTTGGAAAAAATGTATTAATTGCTTATGATAGGTTGACAGAGAAATTTTTTAAGGTACTTTTATTCTGAATGTATAAAATGCTTTGCTAATTGAAGTAAAAAGCAACATAATTAGGGTAAAATATTGCAAAAGAATTAAATTGGTTTTCAGATGCAGCAAAATAATTATTTTAAGCTTCGACGAAATAGAATTTCACGAATCGTTTGGAAAAAAATCTATTAGCTAATTATTTGTGTTAGGTATTTTTATTAAGAAATTATAAAATACTTTGCTAATTGAAGTAAACAACATAACAAAAAAATATTGTTTAAAAATATTGTTGAATTGTCTTGCCATATCTAAATATTTAGAATAAAATCAGTTGTAGAATATCTAGATTTAATCTTAAGAATACAAAGTTATCGTTTTAAAAAAGTAAAACTCTAAGTTAAGCCTACATTATGGTTAAAAAAAATAATAATCAGAGCTTCTTCTAATTACCTGTAGTAAGTAAATATTTTGCTACAACAGCTTCTTGATATGCCCTCAGAACTTATTAAATTTTTTAACCGTAAACTGGGAATTCTCTTTGTTTTTATGTGAAAAAGGCTAAGTGACAAAGAGCAGGGAAGCTAAATTTTATATTCTTCTAGTTTTTAGATTTTAGGGATTATGCGAACGTTCAATCGCATTTTTGAAAGGCCGAAAAACGTAATGTTACATCAGATAAAAACATTTACGGAGAAGAGGGTGTTTCAAGATATTATATAACTTAAAGATTTCTTTTAAGCCTTAAATAGTTTTTGTTTCAAAAATGGCCTGAGATAATGTAAGTTTATATTGTATTCGAAAGTCGATTAAGCTATTATGCATTTAGTGTCTTATAAGCAAATATTTCGGAAAATATTTTGTATTTACTATTCTAATAATTAAACCGACTTTCTCTTCTTAAAGGATTCATATTAAAATTTTTTCTTTACCAATTCGAATTTGTGAGAGTTAATAAAGCAAAAAAATAAAGAGTTAGGAGATGATATTTGATTCATAGCATCAGAAATTGTTCAGAAATCGCAGAAAAATTCTTAAACTTACAAAGAATTTTTTCTTTGAATACATTTTTTATAATTTTATGAAGCTTTTAGCATAGAAAAATACGTTCAGAAGATTTTCTATAATACGTTTTTTTATACAATTTTAAAGGACACTTTAGGTAAAAAGCAAACAAACATTTTGTTTTCCCACAAAGCACGGCAATTCTAAAAAATATAGATATATATAAAATTTTAAAATTGAATAAAAGCAAAGAAATATTTTCTCGGGAATGACTTACTATTTAGATAACATTGCCCTTTTCAGAAATATGATACATATTCTGCGAAAAGTGATTTAACAATATTTCAATCCAGAAAAAAGTTTTTACTATCCATTATCTCGCACAATTTATAAACTTTACAAAATTTCTTTTTCAAATGAAAATTGTATCCTTATCACATGAGACATTCTGCTAGCTTGTTGTAAAATACAGAAAGAAATTCAATCCAACTTTTTCTAAATGGGATCACGTACCTGATACACGTTTTTTTCAGCGCTTAATGTTTATTTTTCTTTCCAATCTTTTCCCAAAATTTCAAATTTAGAGCTCTTGAAAAATTAAAGTAGGTAATTCTTTCTTTCTCCTTGCACTAAAGAAAATTTTTAAGATCTTTGTTACATTTTAATGCTGTTCTAAAATGCACCATAAGATTTGAATGAATTAAATTTACTTAAAAATAAAAAAAAAACATATTAAATCTGAATAATTCTCAAAATGTTTATTTACCGGAGTAGTAACATGTTACACAAAAATAAGCAAGAATTGGAATAAAGATGAACGTGAATCGATTTGATTATTAATGTTCAGAACTGATTATATTATGTTCACATTTTTTGAAGCAAAATATTACTGCAACTATATCAAAAATTACATTCATCATATAGTATGCTGCTATAAATTTCATATTAATTAATCTCATCAAAAGATATAGTTGATGCGTTTTTCTAAAGATTATATTCTTTTTAAGAGTACATGAAAATAAGAGTAACTCTGCACGTTACCACTGAAATGTCAGATGTAGACAAGAGTGTTCCATTTTATAAAAAGAGATATATATCTTGAATATAGAATCTTATATTTTCTGATTTTCCACAGTGTGTCTTAAAATAAAATTCAGAGACCCTTTTGTAAGTTACTGCTTCGATGAAATGAATTGGCGAAATACATTATAAGATTTTTAAAAAAAAATGTTCCATTGTTATTATAAGTAATTAATTTCAATCTGTCTCACTATACATAGTATACTTAATAAAAACATTTTTAACACTACATCTTTTTCCATTTAATATATCCCTAAAAATTAATGACGTTTGGCATTAATCTTTATTGGAAAACACATCTGTACTCTGATATAAATTATACCGACGATGGTTAGTTATCCACTGGAAATTCATTTATATAGAGTATGTAGTTTGTGCCATTTCGTTTCTATTAAAACATTACTTGCTTTTAAGCCTCCTCGGGTTATTTATTTTTGAGAGTATTTATATAAATACACTGATGTCTAAAATTAAAGTTACAAACACATTTTTTGCAATAACTATAAATATCTATAGATATTATTTTTAAAAGCGATATTATACAGTATAATTTAGAAAACGATTTTAATTTATGTGTCAAGTGCCTGCTTAATAGAAAAGTGAGCAATTTTTCTAAAAAAAAAAAAAAAAGCAAAACACCAAAAGTGAAATTCGAAGTTGAAAAGTCGAAGAGTTTCCTGAAACTACCAAGTTTGCATGTGGTATTCCATTTTTTAAAAACAACATCAGCCTCAGAAAGCACAGAGTTAAAATGATTACACAGAATCCTTTAAGAGAGGAATTGCTATGAATGACCTTTGGTAGGATGGAAGCAGTAGTCATTAGGTGGAAATCGATTATTGGCTATAAGTGTCCCGTATAGTGGTCTCCAGATTATGGAAACAGTTTCAGACATTGGAGACTGGACAAGGTCATCACTGAGAGAACTTGACAAGGTCACACAAGAGTAACTTGAGGAGTTTTGCTGTGTGGCTTTAAATGCATTGAGCTTTTGAGATATGGTTACAGGAACTTTACAATATTTAAAAAGTACTCTAGGGGGAAGAGATTAGCAAACTAGGCTCCAAATACAAGCTTGAAGAAAGTTTGTCTCAAGGTAGACCATGTATTGACAGGAATTGTCTTATTGGAAAGTAAATTCATAATTTATAAAGAATGGCAACTCATTGATTTGTACATTTCATCTATACCGCTATGTTGTTATACGATTACTGATTATCAATGAAAATTACATTCTGGGCTATAAAGCCTTACTATAAGTCATTGCTGTGTGCGATGGTAAGGGCATTTCGAAGCAGGTCTATCTGTATTGATTAGAGCACAGTTAAAAACTGGACTCGCCATTTAATACTAAGAATGCTCTTAAGACCAAAATTTTGAATATGTATTGACGACTAGGCAGCATTGTAAGGTGTAGTACAGGGAAACTTTGAAATAACACCATTCAATGACTCATTGTATTCCTGTTCTTTTGGGGCTTGACAGTTTGGCAAGAAATCTGTAGGACACCTTCCAAGAACTATGTATGTAATGGAGTCTGTCATATCGGGTGACAGTTTACATTCAGGTCAGACGTTGACAAACATCTTACTAATTCCAAATTTAACGTAACGATCAAACCTTGGAATAAAACATTCAAATAATCATAAACTAATTGTAATTTATTTCCTATTTAAACCTTTTTTTTTATCAAAATTGTTGGACAATTTTTTCAAGATGCATCAATTTTTATATATTGGAATGTATTTGTGCTTCTATTTATCAAACGGTTTTAATATTTTGATTATTTTGCAAAAAAAATTAATGATAATTTAACTCTCTCTTTAATTATAATTTATAATTTAAACTCTGTTAATAGCCATAGAAATTATTTAAATAAAGCTTTCTTTGTAATAAACAGTAAAGAAAGTATATCTTAAAACCAACTACAATTCTCATTCGGTGGTAAGATCCACGTCAGTTAAATGTCTCAGAAAATCAAGATCAAAACTTCTACATTTTTTTCATACGAGATATATTTTATTTCAAAGATAGTATGAATAAAACAAGATTATCCAAAATTTTATATTTCTTCTTGATTTAAAGAAATAAGACATATAATTTGTTTAACAGAAAAAATGTTTAATTAATTTTTTATAAAATGTTTAATTTTGTTTATAATTTTAAATTGCCTGATTATTCATTTTGTATTTAAGAAATAATATATACTTCCATAAAATAATATTTTTTTTATGCTTCTTGTATCTGAGCCAATTGTATTTCATTGTAGTTAACAGCATTTTCAGGATATATAGATATATTAATTTCTTACGAAACAATAATTGAAACTTTTAGATAAATCTAGATAATATATAATGTATGGACCTCGTGTTGAACTGAATGAGACATTTGAAGGTAACAAACATGTCTGTCCTCAATTGAAATAATGTTATTTAGAAAAAAGAACTTATTTAATTTAATTAAATCAAGTCTGAAAATGTGTTGATGAGTCATTCAAAATGGAATTAACTGCGCTTCAATTTCATACAATGCTAAAAATGAAATAAAAAATGTTAGCACCCGAAATAATCGATACACGAAATATTTGTCTGAAAACCAATTAATATTATATATTAAAATATTATTGATCAACAACAAAATTAATATCTGAAGAAACATAATTATGTTGATAATTACTTTTAGTTAGAAAGATTTAAAAAGGTGAAGGTTCATCTCACACGAATAATAAAAAAAAAAAAAAAAAATTCGTAAAAACACACACGAACTCAAAAAATAAGATCAAAATTTATGAGTGAGCGTTATACGCCGGGTATAAAAATTAGAGCTTTAAAAAAATATAAAAAAAATATGAGGATAAAAAAAATCAGAATTCTACATTGATCGAAATACTGTATGTTTTAAAGAAATGGAACTTAAGAGTTTATGAACTTAAAAGGGCATATTTCTAGAAGTACACAATTTTTTCCAAAGCCTGGGATAACACCTCGAATCAAACGATTTTAAAATGAGAGCATTATGCACGTACATTTCATGTTTCTTCGTAAAAAAGGGGGTGCATTTTATACGGCGAATATGCCTAAAAATTAAAAATTGCAGCTTGAAAGTATAGGTGCGCGTTACACGCCGGATTTTACGTTAATATCACGAAAGCGAACGAAAAAGTAACGAGATCAAGCTACGCGTATATAATCAAATATAATTTCAAAAGACACGGGATAACCCCCCTCCCCCTTATTCTTGTATGTGAATCAAATTCATCTATTTAAAAACGTTTTAACTACTAATAAAACATATCAGCATTAGATTTTTTTAGAATTAATAATTTTTAAAATTAAATTTAATAAATAAAAACAATATTTACTTAGAATATTATTTATAATGTTAGTATTTTGAAATTTAAACTGCAGGGTAATTTTCTGTGTGCAATGTATTTATACAAACAAGGTATGGTGCAATGCATTACTCACATACAATTGTGTGCAATACATTACACACATTATATATATACACATTTAACTCTCTGTTCATTATTGTGCTTAGGTTTCCGACACAGTGATCAAATGTATTTGAATATCACTCATTCATTGTATCTAAAAATATGAGTGGTCAAAGGTCAGGGTCACCGGGCGGTGGGCCAAATGATCCGATTCTACCAGCTGAGTCTTCTTTTGCGGGGGAGGAATGAGTGATGCTGTTGCTATGGAAACGAAATCATTCTCCAGCTGCATTTCCTAGCTATTTTGCGAAGAGGTTGGTCAGTTGAAGCGCTGCGATAGGTATATATGCAATTTTACACACACATCTCTCAGTATTATTCCAACGACAAACTAGGATAAGTGTAATATATATTATGTATTGCTAGAGACATGTTATTGTTAAGGATAAATAAATAGAAAATAAGAAACTATTGAATTTGGTGATTGATGATGTATTTCTTAGAATTAATGATTTATGAAGCATTATGAAACAGACAAGTGTTAGTAATGACACATAGAATGCTTTATTTTTTTCATCAATAAAAATGAAGTTTTGATAAACGTTGCAAAATTTTTTTGAATTTTTTTAAAAAAAATATGATATGAGTTAATTAAAGGGAGGATTAAACAATTAATTCAATTAGTTCTTCATCAATTTGTAAAAATCAGTTTCTGATTGCTAAAAGAGTTTGTGCAATTTTTGGCTATTAACAATTAATGTTGTTCACTGAAGCATCCTAAAACATTGAAATCCTATTTTGAAATTAGTTTTTCAAGGTTTGTATTATCTTATTTGTATTTATTTGTTTTTTCCTTACAAAGATAATGAGCTAGGCACAAAATATAATAATAATAATAATAAAAATACTCAAAATGCATTATAAGTAAAATATTTTACAAAACTTTCAAATGTAACCTTTCTATTTAGTTTATTCCAAATTACAACAATTTTAGGATGTTTTAAGATAATCAGATTCATATCTCTAATAATCCTAGTATAACTTCCAAGCGATCTGAATTCAAACAAAACCAAAAGACAACAATTTTTCTACTACAAAAAATACGATATGTTGAGTCATCATGAGACTTAAAAAGTCGAAATAACAATAGAGTGGAATTCAATATTATTAATTTTTTTAAATATTCATCCTAAATGGGTAGACTTCATTTTTTGATCAATAAATAAAATATATATTTTTAACAGACAATATTTCATGCATCATAAAGTATCAGAATAAACTTTGACTGTTATTGTTTTCTTAATTCCTTGTCGAAAGGAAAAACTGTCAAAGACAACTTGTGTGCAAGGTTATATAGATTACAGTATGTGCTTCATGTTCATATGAAATTATTTAACAGTTGCGCCTATTGCATCCAAAGGAAGAAATATACATATTCATATTTGTATTTATACCGTATTTATTGGAATGTAAGCCGCAACCCAAGTTCTCAACACATTTTTGTTAAAAAAAATTGGTGTAAAAAGGTTTATCAATATCCAATATTCACGAAATTGGAAAAATAAAATAAAATGACAACTAATAGGAATTTAATAATATATTTATTTTACCAGTATGAAAAACATTTAAATACATGCATGATTCTACAATTGCTCTGTCTGTATCAAGTCCAACGAATTTTTCCACCTTCGATTCTAAGCCGCACCCGATTTTAAACAGAATTAATATAGGGAAAAAGTGCGGCTTAGATTCAAATAAATACGGTAACATAAATTTCAATTCAATATTCATAAAACTTATGTAATTTTAAAAACATAAGGCCTGGGCGTAAGACTTTAGAGAATAATATATACTTACTACCCTAAAAAATTCAACACAATATATGTACAAATATTAAAATTATCTAGGAATAATATAAAAAAAAATCACATATACTGAAGGAAAAAACATTTTGAAACTATACTTTAAGCCTTTATTTTTATAGGAATAGCAAAATAATTTGCACTTCACCTTTAAAAATAATAGAAATATTTTCTTCTACTTTTTTTTTCAAATGTTTAGAAAAACTTTCATTTTCATTTTTACATTCATTTAAAAATGTTTAATTTTAAAGTGTTGTCTATTCCATACGTGTACTCAATATAGTATGTAGGGATTAAAGTTATTAAATGCTAAAATATTTCTGTTATATATTTTTTCTTAGTGCTTTCTAAAGATAAAGGTTTCTGTTGAAGTAATGGGTTTTAAAATTCTTTTTGAATATGAGAAATATATTTAACATAATACTGAATAATGTTTTGAGTATCGTATTTTCACTATGGCTTAACAAATGAATTCTCTTGTAGGCAGAGTCAACAAGTGCAGTAGGTAACTCTTAATAATGAACACGAATGATGCGAAATAATGAAAGACATTTATATTTTACACCAAGGGTCAGCAATTTTTCAGCTGCATCGTGTCGAACCAATATACCAATATAATTCAGGATGCCACACTATAGGGAATATTGGAAATAATTCGATTCCTGTGACGATAGATGCGGAATTAGTGAATAGAGGCCAAGAATATAGATTTAGAGTATTATTATATATTAATTTTGCATCATTTAAAAATATTCACATTAATATATGAATAAACAACATAAAATATATCTCTTGTCCCTTCAATATGAATAAAAAATTTCAATTGTACATAAATCATGCATTTCTTCAACATATTTATTAAAATAAGAGATAAACAGTATAAAATATAAGTATTTTTTCAATATAGTTAAATAAAAATATATTTTTATACGAATCTTGTCCCTTTAAAGCTCAGCGTAACATCGGAATATCGGAGGTATAATTCGTGACTTTAAAGTTCGGACGATTTCGAACATACAGTTGTTAAACGACTTTTTTATAAACTCAATATACTTTTCATACGACAAAGTATTTGTTTACATAGATATGTAGTAACAAAAGCGGAAAGCAGAGTACATGAATTTTTCTTCAAACAATTAAACGTTCTGGAAACGACATCCAACAATTTAAAAAAAGTTAAAAAATTTATCGGAAGTTTTTTTTCAGATTTTTTTCGTAATTCCGTAGATGTTGCTTTCCATAATTCTGAAGATGTTAGTCCAATACGATCTATTATAAAATTATCGTTTTCCATCCGCTCAAAAATTGACAAATTTGTAGAACAGTGCAGAGTGCCAATGATAATTTTACCGCGTGTTAAATGTGAGACGCGTGACATAGGTTGTCGACTTCTGTTTTACACCCAATATAGGGAGTTGAAATTAGACGCTACAAAGTACAATCATAGCAACAGCTTTTACCAACTGACGCAGTTAAGAAAGAAGAATTTACAAATTGATTTTCATCAATAATTGACGAAGCGATGGTAAGAGATTTACAATAACTCTCATTATCTTGGAACAAATAAGGCTTCTTGTTCATTTAATGAAACAGTTGGTACCCATCACTGTAGATTTGGGACAAGGAAAATCAACAATGCCTACATTGAAAAGCCCCTGAACACAAAGCGTTTTTGTCTGGTGAAATTTTATTGCGTTTATCATTACGAGCCCTTTTTCCTTTAAAACTGCATGTGCACAGGCAGGCTTAAACACATGATCAGTTAAAGAAATACGCGACTTTTCAGAAGAAATATCGTACTTATTGAAAAATCTGTGTAATATCCTAGATACTGTGACATATCACCTCCTCGCTTTATAGCAGCGTTTCTCAAATTGTGGGGCACTCCCTCCTTGGGGGCGTGGCAACTCTATGAGGGGGGCGCGAGCATATTGAAAAGTCGAAAACAAAAGAATTAAAAAAAACTGTTAATTTACTACAAGAATACAAACAAAATACATTGTGACATAATAAAAAATAAAATGCACATTTACACTAATATGTTACACGTATAAATGTACCAGTGCTACACAATGTATTTGATAATTAATTTTACAATATTAAGATAAGAACAAGTTTAATAATTACCAGTGCCCCCATGAGATTGTCATATATAAAATTATATACAAAAATAAATACTTATCTTGATAATTTGTATGACTTATAATTAATCCCTTAACTTCCGATTAAAAGTTTTACGATTCCCAATGCCAACCGTTTTCTTCGTAGGCGCACGTATGTGATGTATTGGGGCGGGAAGGAATAAAGAAGCAAATAATCTGAAATAAGTGAATCCTTCGAAAACATTGTCCAGGTTCTTTTATTTCATTCCAAAGCCTTCAGAATAATTTTATGGATAGCACTGTACAGGAAAAATCGTATTTCAGAATGGCGTATATATACGTCTGGGGAAATTAACGTTTTGACTGAGCGAGACATTTATATACGCTGGTGGCAATTAAGATGTTAAAGTAGTTTCGTAGTTCTATCATCAAAGCACAGTATTATTGAATTCAATACATTGTTATTGTATGAGGGTGACACGATGAAAATTATGATTAAATATTGGGTCGCGAATATTGAAAATTTAAGAAGTTCTGCTTTATAGTGTCGAAATGAAGAAGGTTATGAAATTAACTTCATTGAAGAAGGATTAATCAACTCCCTTCTGCAATTGAATGACTCTTTCTTTCTTCAGACTTCATTCTTCTTGACTTTTGGCTCTGGGGTTTGGCTCTATCTCAATTTCCTATCTTGTTTAGTACAGTTAAATAGCTAAATGCTATCGTTTGCAAAGAAATCTCCTGCATCCATCAAGATATGTTACAAGCTGCTTTCAATGTGCTATTCCTTCTATGAAAACAGTCATTTATTGTAGTGAAAGACAAATCGATATGTATTCTGATACTGTGATATATTTGTAAACGTTTACTGTAAGCAGTAAATGTAGTTTTTCATGTATAAATCTGTTTTCTTAAACGCAACACCGAATATCAATTAAAATCTTAAAAAGTTTTTCTTCTCCATTCAGATGAGCTCTATGTGAGTTAGCTTAATCATCCATACGATGTGAAACAGGGGACAATGACATCTTTGAAAGGGAAAAATCAGGGTTCATGGCAACAGCCGCAGAGCCTTTGCCAATGTCATGAAAATCTCTGTGCTTAAGTCCAATATACCTGCCCAGACCATCAAACTTTCGTTGCTATACTAGTCTCTCGGATGCCAAAGGACGATATGTATCGGTTTTCTAGTTCCCTTCTGAAGAAGTTACACCGATAATCAATGTTTGAGTTAAATCTGCAATCATTACTGTGAATAGAAAATAGAAATATCCTTCATTGATCCCTCCTCTATTATCGATATTATCTACACTAGGCTAATTGGAGTCTTTCATGAGTAAAAATGAAAGGGATGTAAAAACAGATCTTTCCCTGTTAACAGTTCACCATGAAATATGATTCTTGTGATCGTATGGAATTCATAAAACAACTAGAAAGCTGTTATATTCCTATTGCGCTTTGTTTCATTTGACAAAAATTGTCGTTGATCGTAAGAACTCTAATCTAATCTTGTTCAGAGCTTCTATTTACGGATTCATTCTCTCATTTAAATGTCACCATAAATTACATTAAAGACTCTAACAAACTGCAATTGAGACTACACTGTGCATCAAGTTTTCTACTGATCCCATTTAAATCTGTTATCCAAGCATTAGCGGATACTCATTTGAACCGTTTGCGTTTTAATTTAATTGAATATTACAAACAACACCAGCTCTAAAATCGTTTGATTATGTGAAATAATGAGACACTGAAATTGACACGTGCACAAGTGCACAGGACCAGGGATGGCAAACCATTGGCATGCGTGCCATTGATGGCACGTGGCACAATATTTTGGGCACGTCACCGATCAAAACGATCAACCATGAATGATTTTTCAATCAAAAAATTTTCATCGAGACTCATTGATGTGACATCATTTGATAAACTGAACTTGCCCCAATTCGATTGGTTGGAAATCGAAGAATTTGAAATGGAACTTATTGATCTCTAGTATAATTCAACGTGTATTGAAAAATTTATTGAAACAAGGAAAAAGTTATAACTGATTGAAGCAGAAAGATTTACAAGCAATATAAGTAGAAATGCCAGTAACGAAATTTTGAAAACATTAAGTTTTGATTCCAGATACGTTTAACTGTTTGAAGAAGTATGCTCATGCTGTTTTAGCCATATTTTCATCGACCTATGCCTACGCGCGAGTCATTATTTTCAGAGATAAATAACATTGAAGGCTCCCTAATAAACCATTTGGCAGATGACTCCAATTCAGCATGCATTCTGCTAAAATAACATCTTATCCAATCCTAATATAATTTATTTCTCATCTAATGTGAACAGCAGATATCACACTAATTATACTTTATATAAATTGAATTATGCGTTTAACTAAAACATTTACTACCATAAAATAGTAGTAAATAAAAGGTTTTATGTTGTTAGTATTTAGTTTTATTATTTTTCCAATAATTGCAAGTCAAAATTATTTGACGGCACGTCTATACCTCATTAAGAATTTCTTCAGAAAAAATTGCTCGTTGATCCATAAAGGTTCGCCACCCCTGCTATAGACATTTCAAATTTACGTTTTTATTTGGAAGCCTCAATTTTATCTTGTTTTAATACTTTTAGAAATTTTGGATCAAATATGCAATATTTCAAAATTTTGAACACCAGTGAATGAGCATAGATTGATCAATTGTTTATTAAAACACTTAGAGAAACAGCATAATATATATTAACCACAGATCTCATGATTTTGAGTGAGTGAGTGAATATTAACGCGTGTCGCACTGTTCAGATACACGAGGGCTTTTGGCGACGGACCTCATAATTTTGAACCGTGGTCAAGTGACGAGGATGACACCTGAGCTGGAACCCCCCTCTCTTAACTATAACACCACAGAAACGGGAGGACGTTTGAGCTCTCAACAGATTTAACATGCACCGCTTCCCTACACGGTATGTCTTTAGTAGTACTGCGCTCGAACTCGTGACTTGCCAGCCATGATCCGATACCTGGACCACTTGGTTACCGCGATCCTCATAATTTTGAACTTTGGTCAAATGACAAAGACGACACTTGAGCTATATCACACTGTACACTACTCTCCAAACTTCTTCACGTCACAGTCGACTGATTTAAAATGCATTAGCTCCTCCTCACTCCAGACATTCATTTTCACCAGAACCTAAGCCCATGAACCGACAGAATATCCACCGATCACGAGTTTGCGATCCTGGCCACTAGGCTATATTGTATTGATAAGGGAGTTCATTCGACAAGAAATACATAGGTTTCCTTTTAAATGCAAAAAGCTGCATAGAATAGAAAATGTTACATAAAGAAATATATCATAAGAGTCTCTCTTTTATAATATCTCTGTGTGTTAACAATTCCACATAGTTAAATTTAATTTCTGTAAATCATCCCAATTGTGATTTTCTGAAATATCTGTAACCTGTACAAAATATGAAAGTGATAAGGTCAGGTTATAAATAATATTATGATAGAACCTCATTAATTTGTTCAAATTCTTCTGTTTTTTTCCAAATTTTATTCGTAATAACTTACTTGTCTATTGAAAGAATATTATACTAAAAATACATGTGAAAATTTTATAATAAAATGTTTTATTGATTTCATTTATTCTAATAAAATTTAAAATGAGGTATACAAATCCACTTACCTATCGAGAGTGAGCTCTTCGAGTTGGCTAAGTTCGCTCGCTATAGACTCTAGAGCTGTATCAGATACCCTAGGACACCAACTGAGATCTAGATGCCTCAACTGTCGGAGGTTTTCTGCCAAAAGCTCAACGCCATCATCGGAAATCTTAGAGCAACCTGACAGAGACAGCTGAACCAGGTTTGGAAGCGAGTGCACCAAGTTCAGAAGTCCATGGTTTGTGAGCTCCCAACAAGACCGCAATCTCAGTATACACAAACTGGTAGTCTGCCGAGGACTGAAGAAGCACAGGGCAGAATCGGTAACATGGTACGCTTGCAGATTAAGTTCATACAGAGAAGGTAGCAACTGAGTAATTGCTGCCACAGTCTCATCTGCCACATTGATGCAGTCCGCCAAGGTTAAAGAAACAATGCGTGGGTTAAGACTTGCCCATAATCCAGCATCTGTCACCTCGTTACAACCGGAAAGTTCTAGTTGAACAATGGAAGGTAGACCACCTAGTAGGACTTCTAGTCCCTTGTCTGTGATACCAGAACACCGAAGGCCTATCTGCCGAATACGATTCGCCATACTTTGTGGACATTGGGTAATCAAATCGTAGATGTCCTCGTCGCTGGCACCAAAAAGACACAAAGAGTCAAATGCTCGTCTGTCCAGACTCTTGTAAATACCTAGGCGTAAAGAGGGACTACTTGTCTTCAGATCTCTGAAGTTCAGTACGGGTTGAAGACCACGCCAGAACTTGGATTGGTACAGTACCTCTCGCCAAGCTGTACATACCTATTGAAATACAGAAAAGAGAATCAATTAATCAAATCTATATAAAATGTTCTTTAAATGTCGAAATAATTGTCGTGATTTCTACACACATCTGTTTTAGATAAATCGCTTAGAACAGCGGTTCTAAAACTGTGGTCTGGGGGTTCCCGAGGATTCTCAGTGCTTTTCTAAGGGATCTACGAAGGACTCATTTAATGTTCAGATTTCCCTCTTTTACAGACTTTGTGAAAGGGTGTTCAAAATCTTGGGGGGTCTGCGCTGGCAGGCTGATACATAAAGGGAAGTAGCAGCGATAGAAAGTTTAAGAATGGCTGGTTTAAACTGACCATTATCAAGGAGAAGAAAATTATATAAAGAATAATTTAATTCTTTATAATTTTAATTAAAAAGAATTAAATTATACTTATTTCTGTTTTTCAAAATTAATGATTTTTTTGTTTTACATTATAATGATTGTTAATTTAATTAATAATTAATAATGAAAAACAATTATAAAGGAAGAAAATGAAATAAATAACAGAAATAAAGTGAATTCACATTTTAAATTGGAAGAAATAATTGTTTTAGATAAACATTTCTCTGAACTTTAAATGATTAACATATTAATTTCTATAGAATTTTTGGAAGCGAATTCGAGTGAAGGTTTCTATCGTTTCTCTTGATCACTTCATGATTAGTGCTTGGAAAACTTTGATATCTTTGATGTCTTATTTTCCATAGGTAAACTTGTGAAATTTCCGAAGTTTATAAATGCTGAAAAATCATAATAAAATAAACACCAAAACGAAAAAAGGATTAATCTGAAAAAGGAATAATGCAAATATAGTTACATTTTATTTCATAATTATATTAATTTTATTTCCAAATATTAGGTGCTACTAATGATTTCTTGCTGCTTGGATCATAAGATCATTTCTTTTTCTCATTTACCTAAATGGTTGTAAATGCTGCTAACGAGTACGTAAGCCCTAATCGAAAATAGCAACCAGGAAGAGAATTTATTCATACATATCAGGATAATATATATATATATAAGCTTGTTATCTTAAATAATAAAATGATTCATGCTTTATATAAATGCTTACGCTTTGCGTTTTAGCAGCATACGAAAATAAAAGAATAATGGTGGTTGCAATCAAGCACATACGCATTATATGGAGCATTGGGATTCCTTGTATTCTTATTTCAACATCAAGATGTGACAAAAAGATATCTGTACCTTGAATTTTTCTTGCATGAGATTATTACTGTACTTAAGGTATCCGACTATGTTCGGAACCATGATTTTAAAAAGCGCATAAATGGACAATTTTTATGATATTTAGTGTCACTTAGATTAGAATACATGTATAAAATTGTTTTGAAGACATTTTGACAAAATAAATTATTTAAATGCAATATTTCGGCAAAAAATGAACTTGGAATAACCTTTTTTCAAAATGTTCTCCTTTTGTGAAAAATGCTTCTATTATAATAATATTTTGCCTGTATATAACTCAGATCTCTGTACAGAGGCTCAACTACGAGTTTTGAAAAATTCACATTATTTTCAGAGTTACAAACAATTGAAATAATTATCGGCGTTTTTTTCTCAAAATTTCTCCCTTCTGTTCTCGTAAAACATGGATAAACCCACTTCTAAGATGTATGTTTCAAAAATTCTAGTTGAGCCTCTGTACAAAGGTCTGAGCTATATACAGGCAAAATATTATTATAATAGAAGCATTTTTGGCAAAAGGAGAATATTTTGAAAATGGGTCATTCTATGTTCATTTTTTGTCAAAATATTGTACTTAAATAATTTTTTATTGTAATACTATTCTTAAAACAATTTTATATACATTTTCTAATCTAAGTGACACTAAATATCAAATATTATCCATTTATACGCTTTTGCAAAATCACGGTTCCGAACGTAGTCGGATACCTTAAGCGCCTAAATGTCATAAAAATAACGTATAGATTAATAATTAAGACTTCGGAATCTGAATTCTAAGCTAATTAATTGATGTATTAAATCTCCTTCTCTCTTATCTCCCTTTTTCTCAGAGAAATATCATAAATTACAAATTCTAACAATTTTAGTGAAATTTTAAATACTGTGTCAAACAATTGCATGTATTAAAATGTTTAACAAACTTTCTTTTGAATCAGAAATTACTATCCTCTTACTCACTAGAGTTTTTCTTAAGAGAACAAGTTTCAACATTACCAAGGTTGGATTAAAGCCAGATGGATCGAAAATCTGTGGTGAATTAAACTTCGTAACTTAATTTAAAAGCTTACCTTTTTTCTATCGTTTTTCTCAAATTTTTCTTTTCTGAAATATTTTTTGTGTAATATTAAAGATTTTTAGATTTTAATCACTAAAAATATCTAATTAAATTTAAAATTTAATTTTTTTAATGCTGTTTTTTCAATGTTTTGTGATTACTACTTGAAAAAATTGTATACTTAAATACAAATTTAATTTGGGTTCTTTGTCCTATTTAACAGTTGTATAATAATTATCTCTGAAAACAAGTAATTATTAAAATTATGTTGAGTATTTTCATTATCATAGCAACGTTTTTTAAATTTTGGGTAGGCAATGTATTTGATCTTGTTCCAGGAGAAAGAGTAATTCACTTCTTTTTTTGTTTCTCTCCCAAAATGACCCCTTTTGTATTTACTTGAATAGTTTTTTTGGTAAAGAAAAGTAAAAAAGAAAAAAAACTTACATTGGTTTTCGATTACAATATAAATCAGCCATAATTAAGCTACACATTTTCTGAGAAAAATTATGGATCTATAATTTTTTTCTATTCTTTTTTCTTAAATTTGATATTTATAACCTTTAAAAATTATCATGAAAATTCAGGTACATTAATAGATTTGTCTAGTTTTCTATCCAGAAAGCATCTAAGAGATACAAAATAGTTTAAAAAATCCAAGATTTAAATAATTTTTGGTTAACATTTAAAGTAGGTTTCAGTTTATTTCATTTATCTATTACAGATATCAGTGTAAATATGTACTCATCTGTCATTTTATATTTATAAAAATATCCTATTCCTTTGAACTTTTTTTTATCTGTGGAGACCAAGTTCACCCAACAAGGGTTCAGAGCTAGTAAAACATTTTTCATCTCATTGAACTTGGCCGTGATTCACAATTTCTTTTTATGAGTGATAAACACTAGTGATAAACACTATTTGATATATGTGTCTTCAAGTATTATTTGAAGGTACATCCAGAGTAACGCCAGCATATTTGAATCGACGTATCTTCAGACAAGTGGTGTTGTCTCTGAAAGTCACTTTTTAAGCCATTTTGCAGCATTTACAGAGCATTTGATTTTCCTATAAAGACCAAAATTCTTATCCGCTGAATGGTTGTTAGTGTCTGCGCTCATGGCATCCATTAAGAAGATTACCGTTGGTGCCCCAGCACAAACGACTCCGTTTACAGTGATGCCGTATTACAGATGTAAGTCTCCTCTGATTCTTAGTCAGGGCACTATGGTGGCTCAACGTATCGTGTGTGGACATGTCATGCGGTCGGCGGAGTCACCCTCTTTCAAACTGTCTAGCGTCCTTTGCCAGTAGAATAATGTCCTACTGCACATTGATTGCATACCAGTCAACTTGCTCTGAGCTCCTCGAGCCATCAATCTTCCTTGATGTCTTAGCATTCGAAAACGCCTAGGCCGCGAATGGGCACCGCTTGCCAGCCCTGCCATTTCCCTATTCAAAAGATGAACTGTGGTAAATAGTTGCCACTAATGATGACCCATCTCTCTGGCACTCTGTGAAGTAGATCCCCTGCCCGTGGGGACCTCAGTTCTACATTATCTACGCGACCTGTTTCTGTGGGAAAGAACGAAGAACCCCTAAAATCATTCATTTTAAAATCTGTTTATTAAGATCTTAGTTTAAACACAATACACAACAATAATAATTAAGTAAGTTGATATAGAATGAGAAGACGCAACACATATTACCAAATAGTCGCGTACTTGACCACTGAATCTAACTTTATAGATTAATTCCTCTATCACTAATATACGCCTTTTCCCTATGGCTTATATAAAATAGCTTACCGCTATATCCTAGGTAATCAGCTACGTTCTTTATCTGTTCTGATGTGGCTTTAATCCGACAGTGTTCCTTATGACCTTGAACTCACTTTTGTTTCGTCAGTACCGGCACGGCTAGGATATTTCACGGAGTTAGGATTCCTCTAACTCTATCTCAAATCACTTTACAGCTAACTCTCTACTTAGCGACTTCACTTCCCACTCAGCAATCACTTCTGCGCATAGACATATACCCGGACATCAACCTCGATCTACTGCTTTCTTCCAATATATATATGATTTCTAATTTACAAAACCACGTTCTTCATCTTGAGGTGGTTGGAAAGAATAGCCATTTCGGCCCCAAAGAAACCTCAAGAGGGCATTAATAGAAAACGCGATAAATGGCCCGCGTCACAACTCTTCTAAGTACTCTTATCAGCTCTATACTTAGATGTGTTACTTCTTGTACCGCCATCCGCAGTGGTCCTACAACCTTTTTGTGTTACGAGTATTATTTCTAAATAAACAAGCCTTATTGTTTGAGTTAGGTTGGAGCGAGAGAACTACTATATTTTTTAGACGGAGGAATAGTTGTGTAATTGCGCATATTTCCCGCTTCAATTAACTCACTACTTCTGCGAGACTACACCTGATCGGTTTGCTGTGTATGATTATTGGAGTTTTTATACGTATTTATACATATTTTGTGTGCTCTTTGTTAATAATAGTTTCGTCATATTTATGTTTGTGCATGTCAGAAATTATGTTGTCTTAATATCAATGGTGAAGAATTCATTTCACAAAGGAACAACAGTTTGTTGGAGTATCTCTCTGCAGAGTTTCATCACTTTCAGCCTTCGCCTTCTTGGTGCTGCATTTTAAACGTGGGTTATAGTGTAAAATAAATTCAATTAATTATGATATAATCAATCATTTGATATAACTGACAAAATACAATAAAAATAATTGCAGTTGATTTCATTGATGAAATTTTTTTAGAAAATTCAAAGTCATAATGCTTTTTTCCGCTTTCTTTGTGTAAACAATGCTGTATTTTTAAAAAAGATTGCGACAACATATCATAAATAAAAGTATATTCTTGTAAGTTCTTTTTATTTTTATGTAGAAATGGAATACAATACATGTATGCACTTCTCATACTTGTGAGAGATTCACTTTAGTTCACACTTTAGAAAAATCTATAAAAAGCCAATGATTCAAAGAATAAAATAAGTTTGGTTGAAAAAAATCGCCTTTTTTCGCGTCATGAATAATAGTGCCCGAAAAAGACAATTTGGACAGATCACTGTTTTTCATTGGCTGATTGCCTAGTAGATTTCATTGCGTCTTAAGCAATTTGTTTCTCAGTGATGCTTCTAAAAAGATTTAAGTTACGTATTCAAAGAGAGAATTTTCCTTCTAGAGAATCACAAAACACACACAAAAGATCTCAGTGGTAAATAGAATATTTTAAACTTTCTTGGATATTTTCTTTTGTTCTGGAAATTGCGTTTCAGAGAAACACTAAAGGAACTTGGCAAACAAGTTTTAAATTACGTACATTTAATTTTTTTTTCTGTTATAGATGTGAATTTATCATAAACTGTAATATTTATCTAAGAATAAAGCATTCACAGTTGTGTCACTTATGAAAACATGAAAGGGTATTTTACTTTCATTGTTTTGAATTAACATATTCCACAGAATGCATCTCTAATTGTACAAGATTGAAAATAACTTATACTTGTTTCTTTCAATAGTAGACGGCCGTTATGTAAATTTAGCATTATATTAATTACAGAGAATAATATAAATTTATAATATAATGATGAAATATTATTACATTTTAGTTAATGATATGTATAAAAGTGAGAGATTTCAACCGCCTGTTTTGTTGAAATCCCCGAATTTCCTAATGATGGAAAAATAGTGAAAAGCGAAAGATCGTTAAAGTGATCTCTAATATTAAATTATGGTTATCTAAAAATTTGAAGAAGTTCTGTATTATATAAAGAGCATATTGAAATATTGGGTTTAAGGGAAAGTTCTGTCGTTTTTTTCTAAGAACAAAAACTAATTTTTTTTCACTTTTTATTTAAAATTTAATATAATATTATAATGTCCTTTGTTAGTTACAACTGTTTTTCAGCTTCCTGGCAGCATATCTAACTCCCTGGAAAAGAAGTTCTCTGTTTTGGAGACAAAGTATTCTTTATCTGCCATTTGGACAACTTCATAATTTATATATTCATTTCCATCAAGAAAGTTTTGTAGCGACCTGAACAGATGATAATCAAATGGTACAATATCAGGATTATATGCTTTCTGAGGAAAAGTTTCCCAAACACAATTTTGCAATTTTGTATGCGGTGTATCTTGTCAATAGTAGTCTAGCGTTTTCGTGAGAATCCTACCCTTTTTGTTGGTCAAAGAGGGACACGTTTATGTTGAATTTCCTTATTCAAAACATCAAGTTGTGAACAGTAATGGCCGTTTCATTTTCTTTCAGCAACTCATACACTATATCCATGCTGTCTAACCAACAGCGCAACGTAACCTTCATCTAATATACGCCAGCTTTGGATGTGGATGGTGATGTCTCCCCTTTGTAAGCATATACTTTTTTTCTAATCACGTCCTTGTACACTATCCACTTTTTATTTCCAGTCACCAAGTAATCCAACAACTGTTCCCTTTTGTGACGAACATGATTTGAAGAACATATCGATATTCTGCCCATTAATTTTTTTTTTTTTGCTTAATTCGTGTGGCGCACAAACAAAGCATTTAGACACAAAACCAAGCCTTTTAATGAAGTCCAAAGTAGTAGTCTGATGAATTCCCAGCTTGAAGCCTTTTTTCTGTGGAAGTTAACATGGGATTTGTCCTGATTATATTGCGGACCACTTCGTCACTGACATCTGATGGCCTTCCTGAAATAGGTTCATCTTTCGAAGAAAAATCACCCAAGAAAAATTTCACAAGCCATCTTTGGCATGTTCGATCTGTTGCTGCTTCCTCTCCAAACACGTCATGCAAGTCTCTTTTTACCTCCATCGCGCGTTATTCTCTTTTTAGAACTCAGACAACATACAATGTCTTATAAGTGCACTTTTTCTTAACTTATGTTGACAGTTTTACAAGTTCAAAAAAACAAGCTAAAATACTAAAAAATGTAAATAAATCATCAATAATAAACGAATCTAACTGTTTAAACCTTTTTCAGTCGGTTATATACGAATTCTTGCTAAGGATCTACTTAGCATAAAAGTTCACGTGTTCAAAAACAGCAGAACGTTCCATTATATCTTATATATATGTATGCGAACGTTCATGCCATTTTTATGTTTCGAGTAAATTTATAAGCTTAATTTAATATTTTTTTCAGATATTTAACCCAAGAACTCTACAGGCGCAAATATCAGTAAACGTATCTAAAATCAAAACCAAACAATATTATGTAAAAGACTATATCTAATAAATTTAATTTTGCTTTGATTGTTTATTGACGTCACCCTTTGTGGCAACGTTAGAGCTATTGGCAACAGATCACGAAATTTTAAGGTCAAATGACAGG
Source organism: Trichonephila inaurata madagascariensis (assembly GCA_019973955.1). Lineage (NCBI taxonomy): Eukaryota > Metazoa > Arthropoda > Arachnida > Araneae > Nephilidae > Trichonephila > Trichonephila inaurata. The sequence continues at coordinate 199,660 of BMAV01000521.1, read as the reverse complement.
GACGATACCTCTTTATCTAAATTCGCACATCATGCCTACGTGGGGACTTAGAGCATCGACAGATTTAAGGAGCATAACCCCACTACATGGTGGATTTTCAGTAGAACCAAGATTTGAATCCCCACCTCAATGAAGTTAGTTACAACTTCGGAACCATGACCATTTGGCTATTGCGGTCACAAAATACATTACGAAAATCATTACCTTTGGAATTGAAACGGCCAATACCATTGAAACGGCCACCTAAAAAATTCGAATTAATTATTTAAACTCAAAACTCATTTATTTAGGATGGAAATGATAAAATATACGCAAATGAATAAAAAACTTTTTCATAAAAAATTTTGTGGTGCATGTCAATATGAGAAACGATTTCTCTATATTTTAAGATAATACATACCGAATATTTTCAGACATGACAAATATTTATTTTTCAAATTTTTAAAAGCTAACCGTATTTTAACCTTCAATCTAAATGGTGCAGATTGACAACAAATAAGGAACTTGTCCTTCTTGTAATGTATTCAGTACTTTAAATGTTTTATTATGTCCCAGCTTTCCTATTGTTTGATTTTCTCCCTATTTTTTTATCATTGAAAGAGATATTTCCATTAACTACATCATCATCATTTACGCTGTTTCAGTTCTTAAAAGAAAACTTTTTATTCTATATAAATAGTTAAACTGCATGATACACAGGAAAGGACTTGGATGTGAGCAAATTTATTCGCTAAATACGGATGTTCATTGTAAAGAGTGATTTTTTTAGATGTTCTCTTATATATGTGCTCATAATTTATTTTTCATTGAATAATTAAAAAATAAATCCGTTTATTTGACATTCATTCTTATTGGTTTGACCCCATCAGTTTTCCGTTATTGACATGAAAGCTGTATATCTAAAAAAAGTAGCATTTATTCACAAAAGTAGCAAATACTTTCACCATGCAAGTGACATTAAAACATTTAAATAGTAATTTTTTAGGCAAATACCTTTCATAATCAGTATAACTTTGCTTAGTATTCAACTGTAATTTATATATTCGCGTTGACTTTTTTTTTATCTTTGGATAAATATCAAACCTGATTTCATTTTTGATAAATGTGACTATTTTTCAAATCGGAAATTTTTATATATTTCAAGTATTATTCTAAATCTTTTTTGTTGAGGACATTTATAACCTCATGCACCACAAAGTATCACACGGGGGCTTAAACAGAGGTAAGTGTGAAGCACACATCACAAAGAGAAGAATTACAACATAAACATATATGCCTTACCCGGGATTCGAACCCAGCTCATACGGCATCGCAGTCAGCGTCACTAACCACTATACGGAATCTTTTTTTTTTTGCCACTGCTAAACTGCTACTTTTCAAACTGAGTGAGTGAGTGAATATTAACGTCGCAATGTTCAGCTAAACGAGGGCTTTTGGCAACGGACCACGTAATTTTGAACCATGGTCAAGTGACGTGGACGACACCTGAGCTGGCAGTGCCCTCTCCTAACTACTTTTCAAACTGATAACTAGGATTGGAAATGTAAAGGCGTACATAAGCAGGGTGCCGGGCTTATTGCTACAGAACTACAGATCAGAATGTAATAAACTGTTCATCTGTGGATTGGAAAACTTTTTGAGATTTTTCGGGTCTAATCCGATTGGTCACACGTACACGCATTATTCAGCAATCGCAAACGATAAATTTGTTACACTGACTTCATTAGTAAAGATGTGAATGCTACAGCAAAAGGTGCAATGCGTACTTTGGTTAAAGGAATTAAGGTCAGTCACGTGTGTACAGTGACTTGTTCGAACAGAATGGAATGTCAATCCTCCGACATCAAAATCTATCTATCAAAGGGATTGAACTTTAAAGGAGACGGGAGCTTTGGCATCTCAAACTGGCAAGTATTCTTAAGTTTTCGTGAATAGATTTCGTGATAGAAAACCCCGTTGATCGTTGCGTGATTCATTTTGTAGGAGTTCTTTTAAGTCTATTAGGCAAACCATTAACGATATTCCATTCTGTTCGAATACATCGCTGTACATGCGTGACTGATTTAAATTCCGTTAACCAAAGCTTGCACTGCCCCTTTTGCTGTGGAGTCCACATCTTTACTAATGAAGTTAGTGTTACAAGTTTATCGCGTCTGCGATTGCTGAAGAATGCGCGCACGTGCGGCCTATTGGACTAGACCCAAAAAAATCTCGGAGAGAATCTCGGATGAAAAGTTTCCATTCAGATGGGTAGTTCCGTAATAATATGCCATAACTTTTTGATGCTTTAAGCCCGGACACCCTATATATAATGCTACAAAACAGCAATACAAGCTTTGCTTCTTTCTTGATATGAAAGAGCATTAGTTTAATAATATTATAATACGCCGAGCTCACTTACTATTGTATTTACACACTTATAAAACTATGATTAGTTTATATAATTTTGAGTTAACTCTAATCAACCAGGTAATTTAAAACTGTAAACTATTTAAATTTTATGCTGACTTAATAACGATTTATACTCAATATTTTTTTTAAAAAATGCAAATGAAGAGATATTTTTAATATTTTAGCTGTGCATTAATGCAACTACATTTTAACTTTTTTTTTTTTTTGCACATCTTATAATAGCATATCTTCAAATCCATTCTTGTTTGTGTTACGTGACATTCTTTTTTGTATGAAGACGCTAAGTCTTAGATTCAATGATTGTTTATTAATGTTTAGAACCTAGCACGAGGGTTATTGGCAAAAGGAGTATATCTGAGATGGTAACCTCTCTCCAAATTTCATCACCGTGCTATTGTGAAGACTTTGAGTTTCGACATATTTGGCGTGTGTTTGGCGCATAATGTCGTCTCGTTAAACGGACGTTTCTCACCCTTCTTGTCATTTTTGAAGACCAGAGGCGGGCAGATGGGTTATTTTCTTCTTCAAAGTAGAATACAGATTCTTCTCTTACGCCCTAGGGCGAAACAGATGTTGAGCCGATTCTTTGAACTGTTTGATGTTACCCTCTTTTTTTTTTATCTCCGACACCCCGAGGCAAATAGATTTACCAGTTGACCTTTCTTCACAGTGATCTTTAGAAGGGATAAATCTGTTTTTGACGGCAGTCCATTCATTCGTTCCCTCACGCCAGTTGGTTGGGATGCACTTGTAAGGAAAGGAGTGTCAGCCTCTTCTGAGGAAGAAATATCAAGGAATGTTTTCCCAGTGTTGAAGTGACAAGTCAGTTTATAGATCCTTCTTATGGTTTACGAGGTGCGGCGAAATAGATAATCTGACGTCAGACTTTTGTCCCAGAAAAACCAATGGCTGTTGGGATCAAGAAAGAGGGTCCGGGGGCTGACCCGTGACCCTCGCCAATCAGAAATTATTGGTGGCGTATGAAGATGCCCATCCAAGGGGTTTAAAGAGACGTTCGTGAGATGACTGGGAAGATCTTCGGAGACTAGAAAAAGGGGCAGCTTCTTCAACGATTGAACTTTTTATAAGAGGAAGAGGCCTTCGAAAAACCGTGTGGCAGTGGGACGAGAGATCGAGAAGATCAGATAACTGGGATCTGGACTTAATATGTTCTCCAGCGAAAACGGTTGCGGGGCAGCCCGACTCTGTTAAGTGACCCACTAGAGCTTTAACTTGACTACTTCAGTGGAGCGTAAACAGTACGATCTAGTTGCATACCCGTGAGAACGAGCCAAACAGTCGACGATACCCATTGGCCTTGTAAAGATATATCTTACAGGCATATAATAGACCGTGTGTAGATTCGACATTAACTATTTGTAAATAAAAGGTAATTTTTTTTCTCTTGCAACCCAGTTAATAAACAAACTTGGGAATCATGACTTCACAATATTAACCTTTCTATACGGTGGATGATATTACTAGGACTTTAACTTTACAACGTTAGTAGATAATCATAATGTATCATCGCCATTAAATCTTATTCCATTAACTCTTTAAATGGTATCTCTCATTTCATTGAAGAATCTGAATAATGTTGTGTTTAAAGAGGGGATGAATTGTTGTTATAATACTTCATGAAATAACTCCATGTGATGAATGGTGTAAAGACATAGTTTGAATTTGAGAATGAAACATTTTTTTTCGATGTGACTGTTTTATCGGGCAGTTTTGTTTCTATGAACTTTGAAAGTGATTTTTCTAATAGGAAGTAGCATTTAGATGAATTATTGATGCTTCTAAGTCGTTGTCTGTCATAATTCTTCAGTACGATTTAAAAACTCTTAATTTTTTGCTGGAGGAGCTTGGTCTCCCCGTGTAATAAATTTATTTTTCTTCAATTATAAGATGTTTGAAACATATGAATAGATATTTTAACAACAGTAAATGTTTATTTTACCTAATCAATATTTTATTGTCAACCCTTTAACTGTTGCCGGCGCATATATCCGTCTCATTAAACCAGTGCTTTAAGTGCCCCAGGCGTATAAATAATTCCGAAATACAATTATTTTTTTACGCTGCAATCATTACAAGTAATTTGGAGGCTTTGTTAATGCAATAAAATGGTCTTGACAGTGTTTGAGTTTACATATTTCGGAGAAAAATTGCCTTTTCTTCCCGCCCCCCCCCCCGAATACATCGCATATGCAAGCCTATGTAAAAACGGTGACACTGGGGAGAGAATCGCGTAACTTTTAATCGGCAGTTAAGGGGTTTATATGGTACACAAGATACAGCTATTTCAATTTTTTCTCCTATGATTTATTTCATTCTATAGTTTAATATAAATTAAATAACAAATTATTTGTTTAACAAGATCAGAATTAAAAGTTATAACACAACACCTTAAGCCTTATTAAGATGACAGAATTTACGGAGAAAATCCTTTGTAGGTTCTACGAGGTTGTAATTAATACTGCTCTGCAATAAAAGTCTTATCGGCCTTATTTCTTTCGTTACTGTCTTTGTCGACTTTTTCTCCCGATCAGTATTCTTTCTTACGTCTTATTCTTTTTTTTTATTGGTCTTTTCACCGTCGATCTTTGTACAAGACATTTTTACTTCTGATAAAAATATTCTAGTTAGGAAATGTGACCATTAGGGGAATGAATATTAAATATGAATGGAATCTGTTCTGATTCTTATCGTAGCAGCAAAATTGAATATAAACTATTTGAGCCCGAATAGTTTTTTCGTCCATTTCTAAATGATAATTTGTCTTATGTGAATTAAAGATAATGTATTTGATTCTATAAAGCAGAAATGAAAAAGAAGAAAAATGTTAAATGAAATAATATTTGTATATTTAATTAATTATGCTTGAATCCCCTACCCCCTAAAAAACATAATCATAGCCAATGATGGTTTAAAGTTTAATTAAATCATGCAACTTAAGCACTTGAAACTCATGTTGTGAAACAAATTTCGATGAAACAAAGCAAAAGTTTTTAATTTCTTGTAATAATTTCGTGTAACAGAAATGTGTGGATGTCTAACAACAAACCATTGTAATGAAGCTCACGTACTTAAGTCAGCCTTCTGTCTTTGAGACTGCAGTTTAGATTGGGTAAGCATTAAAAATTTATTAAAACTTTGTGTTTAGTTTCAAGGTAATAACTGTGTAAATGATTTAAATTAGTGTAAAATTATACATTTCCATACTTTTTGATATGATTTTTTTCGGATTAGGAATATTCGGGTGTAAAGTAGTAATAAACATTCAAAAATTATTCCAAAGGAATAAAAAAAATCTGACAAGAGTAGCACTTAAAAGAACAATTAAGTGTGAACTTTGTAAGATGCATACATATTTCAGAGAGAGTAATTCATTTTAGAGCCTTCTATACAACTTTTTAATACTAAAAATCCCTCAACCTGCCAATGCCGTTTATAAAAACAACATTTCAGAATCATTAGTGGGTTTTTTACGAGTTTTTAAACTTAAAATGAAACTTCTGCTGTCATACGTACACATTTACCTGATAGATTAGCTACCTGGTTCTCCTGATCTTAATCCTATTAAGTATATTTGAGATGCTGGAAAGCAATTGAAATTCGCATTCGTTCTCCCAGATTTATCCAGGACCTGAAAATAGCGTCCGTGGAAAATAGGATTGAATTTCATAGGGATTCATAAACTATATCATTTACAGCAAGTGTGTAAAATTCAATGTCTAGCTTGGGCCACACATACAAGGTTTAACTTAAGATGGGTCTAAAAAAATTCAATATTCATCGAAACGTAAGTTTATTTCGAATAACACATTATAATAAACATAAATAAAAGAGAAAGAAAAATTTAATGTTTACGTTCTGACACTTCACATCTCTTCTCTGCAACTATCTTTCCAAATTCGGTGGAAAATATGATACTTTATATTTTTGTGGGCCGATATACTGGACGGGCCACAAAAGGTTCGTCGTGGGCCGCATACAGCCCACGGGCCGCGAGTTTGACACTTCTGATTTACAGGATAAAATTACGTCGGGAAACATGTATAACTGTAAGAAAAGACTATGCACCCCATTTATCCGTTTCTAATTACATCTTGTAATTATTCTTTCCAACATTCAACGATGATGATCCATGCACAGGATTGTGCATCTGTACCATAACTATTTTTTGGTATTTATTATACCCACATATGCACACATGCTTACTTTAATAAACTCTATCCAGTACTTCAAAACAATTAACTGAAAGTGAAAATTTTTTAATTTTGAAAAGCAAGAATCAAGTATTCATGTGATATGGTGTTAAAGTTGGGAGGGGGGGGGGGATGTTGGCTCAGGATTTCATCTTTTTATTTGAACGTGATCATAATTCATGACATCCGTCTTTAAATAGTGTGTGTGTATTATGAAATCTTAATATCATAAGTAAATAACACACTCATAAATAACACATTCATTATGTTTTATGATTAAATATTGTAATGAATGGTCTGTGCCATCCATTAGTGGGAGTGGATCAGGTGGAAGATTAGCCATAGTCAATGTAAACTTTGTTTATTAACAATTCTCAACAAAGACACAAATTCTACAACCCAAACTAAGAAATGCACCAATTGTTAAATATGGGAACAGTAGGGAGGTAGACGGGATACTAGAAGAATTAACAATAAATCCGATCACTCACGTCCAGGCAATATACCTTCTAATTTAAATCGACCTAATATAATTTAACCATTAATTGACCAAATAGTCAATCTTAATATTAATCAAATAAGCTACGAAGTGCTCTTGTCTAGCTTCACGTTAATCAATCACTGCTATCCCTTAGTAGTCTAACCTTCCTCTTTTTACTAACTCGAAAGTTTAATCTTTAAATACAAGCCTTGATTTGCATAATCACATCTTCTTCTTCGGAGGAAAGCTTTTAATAGAATGATTTTTAAAGACCCATTATTCCCCAAGAGGACTATTAGCAGAAATAACGTGAATAGACTCGTTGCAGTATGTATTTCTATAAATTATTTTGGGACTTCAAATTATTCGAAATAATAACATGACCTGGAAATTGTGTTATTTCTGAAACTTAATAAACTTATTAGTATTTGTATATATAGTTATTGAAAAAATAAAAAAACAAATCAAATACATAACCTATATATAAGGAAGCATAACATGTACATCCAAATAAAAACTTCAATAGATATTATACGTGTATGAAAGTTTCAGTCGACGAATCAAGGGTTTACTTTTACCTTAAGTGACTAGGAAATAAATAAAATTTCTTTCTTCCCTATAACTAACAGTATAAAATAAGCTGGAGAAAAGTCTTCGAAAAGAATAAGAAAATAGATTTAGCTAAAGGTTAGATAACTTATTTTCTGAACAGAAAATTAGCAGATGTTAGGATACAAAGAATAAATATTTAATTTTCTCTCTTCTCTTGTTTTATTAGCTAGTGTTAATGGAACTTTGGACCAAAAGTTTATTCTGAAGAAAAGAGCTAAATTGTGTACTTAGCGTTAATCCTTATTTCATGCGAATCTCCGTATTTACTCTTGTTTTTAAATTACAACTGCTATCCTTTTTTATTAATTTTTAAGTAAAAGGGATTTCAAAAAATTACTTTGATTTTAATATACATTCCAAATACTATCTAAATGCATTGCTTAGCAGCGGAAATGTAGCACCAAGAATGATAAGTCAGAAAAATATGCATATGCAAATAAATTCGAATGTGCAGCTGTTCTGCACACGATGAAAGCGATACAAGGTAAGGAACCGGAAGGCTCTGAACCAATTGGCATTTTTTTTTATTGTAATAAAAGAAATGTGTCGTAGAAGAAATGTGTGTGCGAATCGCGTCCAATAGTGGAAGTTCTAGCAGACACACAAGTTGCCGAGTAAATACATGATCTTAATAAAAAAAAAGACAGTTGTCCATACGTGGTACCGTAGCGGACAGTTACCTAAACGCGTCTACGGTGTTCCAGTTGTGGCGAAAACGATGGAAGTGGAGTGTTTGCCTAGTTCAAGATATGTCAGTGATGCCCCAAAGAAAAGATGTAAACTAAAAAGGGCGTTTAAGACTAAACATTCCACTTTCGTTGAACGATTGTGGAATCTGATGAATGATTTGAATGTTCCCGCATTAACCAGATTATTTACGTTATCTGGGCGACAGCGAATTGTATTTATGTTTCCCAGTAAGAAGATAACAATTGACCCAATAGCACCGACACATCCATTTGGAATATTGACAGACGAAACACTAATAAATTGTAAATGCATCACGGAACAGCACAAGGTAGTGTTGCCATATTGATGCCATATTTCTAGAGTCATCAAATTTGAAATTCTCGGTTACACTTACTATCTTGCACTTTTTGTTCTTTTGCTGAACTAGCCATGTTACATAACTGTTAAAAATCGTAAATATAACTCAAATAAACTTTAAAATACAATTGTGTCGATGAAATTGACTATGATATGCGCAGACAAACTTTGAATCATAAGCAATTGTAGTCCACAATGTAACTAAGGCAAGACAATAACAAACGAGTGAGCCCCGCCACCGATCACTCGCGTTTGCTCATAATACTTCACAGTGAACTTAATATTATATTTTGAAATAAAATGCAAACCAATTTAATCACTGGCGTGCCCAAAATATTGTGTCTTGCGCCATTAATGGCACGCGTGCCACTGGTCCGCCATCCCTGGTCTAGGAGCTATTCTGGCCGACAAGGTCGTGTTGGCTGATGCGTTCAGAGTGAGGTCGGGCATTATCCTGCTAGTAAAAAAGATCGGGCACCACCCTAAGGAAGTTGAATATCACCAAACGTAACAAATCATCCATGGATGGTTGGCTTGTCATATTGTTCAGAACATGAACCGTAGATGTCAGAGATCTGTGAAAGGAAAAGTAACTCTACTGGAAGTAGATTCTCGTTGAGGTATCATCGTGCTATAAGAATGTCACAAGAGACAACCGAATGCGTTTGGTCCTGAAATAAAATATTATCACTTAACATAACTATTGATTCTGGGGATGTAGAGGATGATAGGGATGTGAGTACCCCTCCGCTTTCGTGGACGTCACCAGACACGTCTTCACTTGTTATACAGGATCAATTCAAAACAACTCATCTCTGAAAATAGTTTTCACATACAATTCGGAGTTTCTATGCTGAATGGTTCGGAAAAATTGCAAGAACTCGACTATATCATCTGTCATTTAGTGGATGTCGGGATACTGACATCCGTAACATCAGCCCCTATTTCACTGAACAACAAAACGATGGTTATTGTAATCACGTGTGTCCCACTTATACTTTATATTTTTGATAAGGACGCATTAGGGTCTGTGAGCGTTGGCTGGATATCAATCTGTCATCGCTTAGTAGTCGTCAAAAGAGTTAAAATTTGTCAAAGTTCTGCTTAGAAACTGAACCATCACACATTGTGCCAATAAAAATCAATAGAACAATATTTAAATTATACAGTTCACCGCATAAATGCATTGATTAATTATTTATTAACGTCAAATTTCGAAGTTACACGAAAGCTATTGGTGACGAACCTCGTAATTCTGAGCCACGATTGTATTATAAGCACAAACCTAACATGCCACACCACTCTCTAAACTTTCGTCACATCAACGTGAGGCATTTAAGTCTTGACAGATTTAACGTGTATCAGCCTCTCTAAACATTGTATTTATAGGTAAACCAATATTCAAATCCCCAATTAGAAAGAAACGATCCCGGCCACAAAATCGGGACAATGAACTCACCACATGAAAAACAAGAATTAGATTTGATTTTCATTTTTTTCCCCACGCCTTTGAAAGCCAATAAAATAAGGACAAAACATTAAAATCGAATATTTATTTTAATTATTGTTATAAAGATATGTGAATTATCTCTTTCACCTAAAGTTTGAAAATTAGTGTACATTTGATTCACAGCACTTTTTTCATTCGTGTTTTTGGATTTATCCTACACTATGTAACATAAAAAATGAAACACAAAAGAACGGCAAGGAAACGAAGAAACTTGATAAGTAGAAACAGACAGCAATGAACAATGCTTATTTTGAAATGATGCTCGTAACACAAAGTCATTAGTATAAGGGAAATCGCGAACAACGATACACAGAACAACACGTTTAGATAGATAGTCAGTGAGATTACGGATGGCGCCTGAGGTATGGATCTGTTCTTGTTGTGACTAATGCCAGCTGTCTGACAAAGTCAGATAGAGGCCCGCGAAATTCATTGCGGCTAAGGGCTAGAATTTTTACACCTGTCGTTATCCTTAGCTTTAAGCACCATGCAGGTAACAGTATGATTTGGCTCGGTTCCGCCCCAATTTAGAGATAGAACACCCTGGGGGTGATCAGGGGCCGCCACCTCTCTTCCCCTTCCACCAACCACACGAGAGGACTTGCGGCTTGACGGCTATTTAGAGTACCCCCATGCCACAAAGGCACTATACATTTACAAAATCCATGTCTTCTTCGGGATTCGAACTTAGTTCCTACGACACCACAGTCAGCGTCGCTAACCACTATACTGGTTGGACGACAGTATGGATCTATATTCCCTTCTCACAGTTCGTCTTTTGAACACAGCCTCGAATCACTCCTCAGACGTATTCGATTGGTCAGACAGCAGTTAAGAATGGAGGTTTGGGAAGCACCTGTACGTTTTTCAGAGCACGTTGGCTGATGCGTACAGCATGCGGTCGAGCGTAATACTACTGATAAAAGGCATTAGATTGCCCGAAAAAGGGGTGGGGGTGGTGTACGTACCACCGCACAATATGCATGCACATATCTTTGGGCCAACATAAGGCTCTTAATACGAACCAGAGGAAGCCTGTTATCTTACGTGATGACACCCGAAACCATGATGTCTCGTTTTCACGAAGAGGGGTGTTTCTCAAATTTCTTCTGGTAAAGGGCATTAGATACCCTCCCTCCCTCGAAAGAAGCATATACATTCGGCTGTATTGAACTTGCAGCTAAGTCGCCACCTTTATTTGTATACGGTGACTATCACTGGGTAAGCAGTAGTATGACTCATCTGAGAACACGACCCTGTACTATTCCATCGTCACGGATGCTGTAGCACAGCACCATTACAAACGAAGTTGTGTGCGCAGTGGAGGTATTCTTAACTGATACCATGAGGGAAGACCACTAGTAATTAATAGAAAAGTAAAAATTCTTATTAATATGAAAACATCGAGGGTACCCTGCACATATTACAAAAAGGTGACGGAAGTAACTTACGGGAATGCCACTGCTTGTAGGTGGATCCGTCGATCAACGCATATTGGCTTAGCTCTTAGATTCCCACGTCGCTATTGACTGGCCCGCTTCAAACTTGATATGTTTCCTTGTTCGAACCAACTTTGTCACAGCCTCTGCACCATGAATGTATTTAGGTTGGTGTCAATTGAGATCTTATGTGTGGGCCTACCTCTGTGACAGGGCCTTACCGTGTTTTCAAACTAATCCTCTTGGGGAATCCTTGGGGCCAGCATTGAGTTATTTAACAGCCAATCCTCTCAAGAAGAAACCGTGATATTCAGACTAGTTAGTGGATATATTGTGGAGATTTTGTAATCGCGGAGGAAGAAGGAGAAAGGAAGCTGAGATGCTGAACGCCGTGAGCTGAAGGTAAGAAATTAAACTTAGAAGCATAATTATAGAACGGGCTTTAGCAAGTTAAAGAAATTAGGGAAGATTAAGATGCATAGGATATCTTTGCTTAAAATTAAGCGGTTAGGATTCCAGGAGCTTATTTACATTGAATTTAGGGATACGTTATATCACTCCTAAATGCCTTCCTATAGTAAGACTTCTTTTGTTCAATATATTTGAATAATAATAACTTGGATTTATTATGACTAGCTTGGGTGATCAATTCTTACCTCCCACATATCTAGGTCACGTAGATGAAGAAATGGTACCCCAGGTAGGGAGGTATCACAATTCAAACATTACGCTTCTCACAAAATCACCTGTTTGATGATAATACCTTCGTTGGCGGTGGTACTCCACTTTCCCAAATTTTTGGACTTGGAAACAAACTAGGAATTTGATCCTAGACAGGTTTAACGTACATAAGTCTCAGAACAGTGGGTCTGTGGTGGCATAAGGGCTCAAACACACGATTTTACAGACAAAAATGTTTATCACTGCCACTGCATACATTTGAGTAATGTGGATTTAATATAATACTTTCAAAAGAAAAAGACGAAACATTTTTCATTTTAGAGAGAGAGGTTGTTTTATACTTAAATGTGTGTGTACTAAAGCTTACTTTGATGGTTCGAAATAAATGCAAAAAATTAATTTCCATTTATTAGTAAAAGTGTCTGAATTACTTATTCTTAATTGTAATCTTTGTAAAAATAATTTGTTTTTTATTTTAATTTTATATATACTGCACTTATCATTTTATCTTTTGTGAAATAAATTTCCTTTTATGCAACTTTAAACTAATGCCATTGATTTAAAAAGAAATAATAAAATTTTCCAACACTATTGAATTTTGTTTTAACTCATAACTCATATGAAAATCCAATTTATGGTAGAATGAGGATACAAGGTTATATTTTTGTTCATTCAAAAAAAAAAAAAAAAAAGATGTTACACTCTTAAAATACATTATTAATAGTACACAATCCTACTATAATTTTTTAAATATTTTATAAATTAGTGTTTCTATTACATTGACAACTCATAAATGAATATTGGTTTACAAATTATACTTCCTATTATTGAGTACGTTTAGTTAAAATACCATATTTTCAAGAATTTATATTTTTTACATTTTTCAATAAGTACTTTTCAATATTATTTCAGATGCTGTTAGTGTAACAAGGTTCCAGAGACACTCTTTGAAACATAGCGTACGGGTTCTTATAGCAACAAATAAAACTTGGATATAAATGCTTTCTTAGAGAAATGCCGTTTTTCAATTAGATTAAGAATTCTATAAAATTACTTTTCTTTCTCAAAATTTTTACAAACTCTCGGTATAAATATAAAGTGTAAAGTTTTGTACAATTAGGATAATAAAAGTCATAAATATCTAATTAAAACACTGAAAATATCTAGAATCAATTTTTGGGCTACAAAATCGAAATTATGTTCGCAAGAAATAAAGTTAAAAATAATTTTCAGCTGAAATAAAATAAATATTTGGAAATAAAAATAAATGTATTTAAATAAAAAACAAAATTTTACTTTAAATCGGAATTACTTTATATGGAATACTTTTACCATATTTATTTAACTATAAATGATGAAAATAAATATACACGCATTGTATGTTAAATAGACTTATTTTTTTCGAGTAATATATTTGAATTTAAAAAGCAGTAATTTACAAGAATATATCATTGATTTAAAAATATTAATCATCTTTAGCTACAAAATTTAATTTTAAAAGAAGTAAATTAGATTTTAAATTGATTAAATAAAGTAGATGTAGTATTTTACGGAATATGGGTTAGGATAAAACTAATTCTTAGTAGTTTTGAAAACCTAATCTCCGTGAAGCAAACACTAAAGTGAATAAAATAATATAGTCTTTCAATTATTTGATTTGTCTAATTTTTTACAACCATTATTTTTATTAAAATATTCACTTTCTTAATCTAAAATATTTATTGCTTCAATCATTCATTTAAAATAGTATTCACTTGAACAAAAAGATGGCGCTATGTGTTTACGCATTGATGGTAAATACCTAAAATTGACCATTCTTAAAATATTGAATATCTGCACGCTCACAGCTGTGTAATAAATTTATAACTGCCTACCGAAAATTAAAATAAGCCATATAATATACCAAATCAGCAGAGATACGCAATGATTTTAAATATTCACTAGATGCAATGATAATGCTTTACTATAATTCAAAAATATTTTTGTTCTTATTTGGCATTGTTTATCAAACACTCTTTCGGAAATTACAAATGTATGCACACCTGAAGCACAATATTTATTAAGCATATAGTATTTTATATAAGAAATTTGAACAATTCAGGGAGATGTCTTCTGATCGTCCCTATTACAAAAACATGCAAATTATCAAAATCTTACCTGAGCCAGTACGGAGCGTTCTTTCGGGTTCACATATTTAAATAGCTTTGTCAAGAAAGCGGGTTCGAGCCAGAGTTCTGTAAGAGTTCTCGCGTGCGGTACAATATCTAACCGCTCCTTGAATTTGTTGTGACAGGCTATGCGAACCCGTGCCCCTCGACATTGCAGCAAATGCTGAGTCTCGTTGCCTGGATAAAACGAAGCGGTAGCCGCTGTGCCTTGGCTCTTGGCGGCCGTGCGGACATTCAGGCCGTTGAAGCATCGGCTTAGCTCCTGGGCAGCCCGCTTCGTAAAGCTGACATCTGCAGCCCCTCCGCTCATGGCCCATAGGACTGTGGGGGGACACCTACACAGTCCGCACCATGACGGCTCCCCCATTTCACATCGCCTGAGAAGCCGAGCACAGGTAGCGCCTGGTGGGTTGGCTTCGGTGCGCGACGGTGCAGTTTGTGCTGAGGGAAAGCCACCATGCGTCTGCTTGCTGATGGCGAAGAATTGAGATTCCGCTCCTAGCGACCGACATTTGGCGACGAAATGAGGAATTGGTTTGGCGAAAGCTGAAATTTACTCCGATGTGGGGGTTTTCTACAAATTATGTTACCTTTGAAAAACTATTGATAAATGTTGTTTTAAATGTTTGAAGTTGAAAAAAAATTTTTTTCAGAGCTTCGAAAAAATGTGTTTCTATAAATGATGTGAAATAAAAACTATAAGTAATTTAGCAAAAATGATGTTTCAGTTTAATATGTGTTGAAATTTAATATGCATCTGCAAGAAATGTATTTCGAGAAAATATTTATTTAGCATAGATGTTTTTTGCAAGATAAAAACGCATGGAAACATTGTAAATATTTTTATAAAATTGAATTTTTTTTCAGGATTTTGTTAATTTTACGAACTTGAAATTTTGGAAGAATGACAGTTGATTTTATCCTTATTTTACAGATATATATATATATATATATATATATATACAGATATATATATATATATATATATATATATCTGTATTTTAAAACAAACGAATTTTCTTATATCAAAATAAGGATAAAATCAACTGTCATTCTGAATACGAAATCATTCTGTCATTTCAGAAATACGTTTTTATTTAGTCTATTAGCTATGAAATACTTCTCAGTAAAAAAAATAATAAATAGTTTCAAAAATAATAAATAGTTCAGAACAAAAAAAAATAATTTTGTTGCAGATAATTTATTTAAATTATAATCTGTTTCAAATGAAATAACAAAAACTTTTAAAAATATTTTAAAGAAAATGTGTATATAAACTGATATGAATTTACCTATTCCCAATTAAAATTCAAATATTAATTATGGGACAATTTTTAGTAAATTTTCATCCAATGATAAGTATTTTTTTTTTGCAAAGAGACAAAATGAAAAGTTATTTTGTAACTTTAAAAATAAATATAAATTTTGTTTCGACCATTACTTTTTTATCGAGAAATATTCTATTTTTTCTTAAGAGATCCATGAACATTGTAGAAAACCTCTATTATTAATATTTATGTAATTTACATATACTCTAAGAAGTATCAACAAAATGTCTTCATGATCTATTACTTCTCACTTTTACCTTCTTAAGGTGGCTACCCTTTTTAAGGCAATTACTTTTTATAGGTTCGGAAATTTTTCACTCAGATAAAATGTATATTCTTTCATTTAAATATTAACATAGTAATCTAGAAAAAAATATTTATATTGCAATTACTACAATAAAAGTTGAGAAAATTTTGAGCCGATATCTCTTTGTTATAATTATTACAGCGCGTAAAATCATTAAGGTTCTCAGTTCCTTTTAACGTGCATATAACAATATATATGCTCAGCTTCTCTGCAATGTGTATAAAGTAGTAAGTATCTGTGGTCATTCCCCATAACTCTTTAATACGCGATATTTGGAAGAGTATGTTAAGATTTTAATCAATGATTTTACGTGAAAAATCTCTGGTCCAAAACTGGTTACATCAAACACTGTATAACAATGACCCTAATTTATCTTGCAAAAGAAAAAAAGCAGAAATAATCTTGTATTACATGACAAAAATTAAATAATAATGGAACAGAATATAAATTTGCCGTTTTTTAAGAAACAATTTTTACAGTCAGAAATAATAATTTAATAGAAATAAATTCGCATCTCTAAAATATAAATTTTATAGGGCTATCAGCTTGGATTTTTTTCTCACTATAAATACTTTACATAATTTTTAGATTTAATGCTTATTAAAAGCCATTGAATTTTCGAAGTTTTTGTATTAGAAGAATAGTAATATCTCTAGAAGTACGAATATGTTCTCATTTCCAAGTGTCATCACTGAAAAAAATGGTTTAAACAAAATTACGAGAATCATTAGGAATTCTGATTTGATTTTCAATCAAAACGAATTATTCGTTTATACACTATTATTAGTAAAGATAGTTCTTTGATGTGAATCAGAAAATATTTTACGTATTTTACGTGATATATTCCTTTTAAGGATAATAATTAAGTGATTCATTTTAAGAATGATAACTACTGTCCTTTTTGTAAATATAGTTTCAGAAGCAGTCGAACCTTTATGTAACGAACCTCTATATTGCCAATTTTTCTATATACCTAACTTTTTCCTGGAACCTCGAACAGCTCACGATTTTCTTCGTAAAATAACCTCTCTATAACGAAGTGCATTTTCTACATAACGAACTTTTTCTTTTGTGATTCAATTTTTGTTCTCCCTTTTTTTAACGTATTTTTAAAAGTTATTCACTCTTTAACACATTTTATTGTGGTCATAAATTTTGAACTGGTTTTATTAATAAATCGCCGAGAGGAATAGTGTTCTAGACGTTTCATCCAAGAAGTGCAACCTGTAACGCCGCCGCCGGGGGCCGGGGTGGCTAGAAATATCTTCGATATCCTCTTTCAAACTCAGTGGTATTGTCCCGTATCTCCGTGTTCTAACTACAAAATAATGTATGTTTAATATTGCTTTAAATCATATAAAATGTCCTTAAAATTAATTAATTTTAGTATAAAATTTTATTCTTTATTGAAACAGTGAATTCTTCGACATTCTTTTTTCTTGTTTTCCTTGCAGTTTTTCCTTCTTTCTTTTTTTCTTGATGGGCAAGATATATAAAATAAATATATATTAATTTAAAAGAATGTGCGAATAAATACTTTTATTTAATATATAGTGTTTATGAATTTATAATTTGTTTCATGCGGTTTATAAAGTGTATTAAAATAGGAACCTCTATATAATGAATTTTCCCTATAACGAAGTTTTCCCGGGATTTAGCGACTTCGTTATATAGAGGTCCGACTGTATTTCTTTTGTGATAACCGCAAAATTTTATTTCACTTAAATAAGGATCTTAATTCGAATTAAAGACCCGAGGTGAGAGGGGTTGATGCACGTTAAATCTGTCGACGCTGAAAGTTCTCCCTTTGGTGTGTTGAGGAGGATAGGAGAGGGGATTCCAGCTGAGGCAAACCTTTATCAGCACTTTAAGCATCATGTTGTAAGCCCTTTGAGAGTATTTTTTGTAATGAGAAGACGGATATAGGAAACAAATAATAGTAAATAACTTTTAAAATTTACAAAATATTTAAGACTGAAAGGTTTTTTTTTAAATTTTTAAAAAGCATATTAATTACATAAGTACAAAGTACATTCATTTATCGGAACAGTAAATACTTTAAAACAAGTAATATATATATAAAAAAAAATAAGTCAATTCCTACTTCGATCAACAAAGAAAAATTTTATTTTAGTTACTTTTTATTAAATAGTTACAATTAATATAAATATGCAATTAATATAACAGATGACAGAATCACAATATTGTGACAAAACAGAAAGCGATTTTCTTTTCTATGTAAGGTGTTGGAGAATTTTTTTGTTTGTTACCATGCATTCATTAATTAAATTCAATTTTTCTAATAAAATAACGTTGTTAAATGGAAATCACATTCTCAGAAATTAGGCCATTTCAGGGGGAAATCAAACCCATGACCTTTGGATTAAAAGTCCAACTCGCTATCCATTGCGCTACAGGGACACAACGAATGATTTTCTTTTCTAAATATGCGGTTGGACTATTATTTTTGTTTGTTACAATTTATTCATTTTTTAATTTAATTATTGAATCACAATGTTTGAAAAAACTGAATAAAATCAAAGGTTGAAAACAATACAAGTTTAAAAAAAACGTGTTTGAACTTGAGTGGATGAATAGAAAGTATTTTATTTACAATTGAAAATTTGAACAAGATATATATATATGTATAAATTTATATAGGGAGAGAGTGAACTAATAGTAGGAATTGAAATAGCGTTTTCTACAAAGAATTCATAGACTGTTTAAGGCTATTATTTCAGAAACTCGTATAATCTTAAATTTTTATAACCATTTCAGAAGACTAATAACATTTAACGAATTATAAATATTTTATAGAATGCTATTTGAGGAATTATTATGCTTTATACATAATTATTATTTTCTTAGTTCGAAGTAACACTGTCACGAATGGGTATTTATTAATATCTATTGTATAAGAAAACTGCAGCGTTATCTCGCACAGTCATAAAGAAATACAAATAAAGCCCCTTAGTTTGGCGATCTTCTTAGAGTTCTTGCTTGGCAAGAATTTCCATGGAAGTGTGCCAATACGTCAGCGTCGTCTTTTTTTTCATAGGTGCGCGCGCTTCTGGTCGATTCATTCATATGATTTGACTCTCTTCCCCACCACTACCTATTCAAAGGGCAGGTTTCAACCAGGAGTTTTTTAAAGTTTTGCCAAACATCTGCGGTCAGGGAAAAGACAAAAGGAAACGTGTCTCAGCTTGAAAAACTCTTAAAAAAACCTTTTTCAAATAATATCTTATATGTTGTCGCTAAGAAAGTCGTTGTGATTGATGTTGAAAAGTTGTTTTTCCTTTACCTTTATGCATGAAACAGACCGAAACTCGTGACTTATCAGAATCACGCGTTCGATATTTGTATTCGAAAGCTGTTTTGATTTCCATAAAGAAGCGGGAACTTTTTTCCCCCTTATTGACCATCTCAAGATTTGTTTACATATTTGGCAAAAATATTTTCATTTTGGAATAGCTTTTTAAGGAGTAATTCATATTTTATGGGAAAAGCAATTTAAATTTAGCTTCAGGTTTAAAAAAGAACACTATTTATTCGTTCAGCTTATTTAAAGACATTATTTAAAGATTATAATTGCTTCAATTGGATTTAATGGATTTCAAAGGAAAATTATATCTCTAATAAACATATTCTAAAATCACCTTTGAAGAAAAGCAGTTAAATTTCTTTACCACTATGAATTGGATAACATAATATTTCAATTCAAATAAAATATTAAGCTACTATTCATTTCTACAATAGATTTTTATTTTGTCAAAACATTGATTAATTTTTTTTTATTTCTGAAAATTTACTGATAATTTTTTCCAATTATTTACTTAGTGCAGCGTGCCCCACTAGGGTGGGGGTGGGGGTGGCGTGACAACTTAACGAGGAGGTGCGAGCATATTGAAAAGTTGGAAAACGAAATATTATTTAAAAAAATTATTAATTTTCTGAAAGTAAACAAACAAAATACATTTTGACAAAATAAAAAATAAAATATGCATTTACACTGATCAGTACTGCACAATGTATTTTATAATTAACGTAAATTTTCCGGCGTATAACGCGCACCTATACTTTCAAGCTGAATTTTTTAATTTTTAGGTATATTCGCCGCATAACGCGCACCCCTTTTCAACGAAGAAATCTAAAACATTAGTATACATTGCCTTTATGTATTGAAGTAATTTATTCGAAGCATTATCCCAGACTTTGAAAAAATAGCATACTTCTTGAACTATAACTCTTTTAGTTCATAAGGCAAGTCGTTGCTTTTAAATAAACGGTGTTTCGATACATGTAGATGTAAATTTTTTTTTATGCTCATCTCTTTTGTTATTTTTAAAGCTAACATTTTCATATCCGGCATATAACGCGCACACTTAAGCTTAGATCCTATTTTTTGTGTTCAAAGTGCGCGTTATACGTCGGATATTTTACGGTAATTTAACAGTACTAAGTTAAGAACAACATAACTAATTACCAATGGCCCTATGAGCTGGTCCTATATAAAACTGTATGCAAAAATTATCACTTATCTTGATAATTTATATGGTTTATAATTAATCCCTTAACTGTACCTTAAGTCACCCAACCGGTATAGTGGTTAGCGATGCTGATTGCGGTGCCGTAGGGACTGGGTTTGAATCCCGGAGAAGACATGGATGTTTGTAAATGTATAGTGCCTTTGCGGCATGGGGGTACTCTAAGTAGCCGTCGAGCCGCAAATCCTCTTGTGGGGTTGGTAGAAGGGGTAGAGAGGTGGGAGGCCCCTGACCACCCCCAGGTGTCCTCCCTCAAAATTGGGGTGGAAACGAGCCAAATCGTACTGTCACCTGTATAGTGCTCAAAGCTACCGCTAACGACAGGCGTCACTTAGCCCTTTTGCTGTGTGAGACGTTTAGTATAGTACTATTGAATAAGATGTATAGTATTATTGAATAAAAAACAACATGGTGGGGGGATATATAGTGTGTGTGTGTGGGGGGGTGTAATGAGAAAATTATGATTGAATATTGGGATGCAAATATTGAAACTTTGAAAAGCACTGACTTAGTGAAATCAGATTGTTTTGTTATCTCTAATTCTTAGTAACTCCCAAAATAATAAGTACAATAAAATATGTATTCTTAACAACTCCCATAATAATAATAAAAATAATTTCCCATAAATAATAAATTCTCTATTAAAAGTCGATACAAGCACATATTCAATCCCTGTCTTGTACTATTTCCTGTGAAATCGCTAATATTGCTTTAACAAAACGAGGTATTATTCACTTACTGACCAAAAAAACATTAAGATGTTTCTTTCTTAAAATCTATATTCAATCACGTATTACACGATATTTTATTTCATTTTTAACTTTTTACATTTGTTGTTTCCTCTCTCTTTCACACGGAACAAAATTAATTTTCAATCTAGTAATACTTAAGTTTTCTAGCATCTGTTAGGACAACAGCAATTTTGGTCATATTTCTGAAATATAAAACTGAATATCAGTAAGGGATATCCGGAATATGAAGTATAAACTAAAAATGTATGCAGCATTTTTACTAGCTATATTAATTCCGAAACTATATATGTAGAGGACAAAACATTATAGAAGACAATATTATTTTTTAGAACAAAACTCATTTCTTGAATTTCATTATTTGAAATATATATTATATTAAAAGCACATGAAAACTAATTTAAAAACAATATTTAAAACAAAGAATACAAAACAATTACAACTTAGGTCAATAAAGAAAAAATTTATTTTAGTTAATTTTATTAAATAATTACAATTAATATTAATATGTATATACAAATGACTAAATCGCAAAATTAAGTGACAAAACAAAAAGCAATTTTCTATATTCCCTTCTATAATTGGAGTTGGACAATTTTTATTTGTTTATTACTATTTATTCATTAATTAAATTTAATTATTCTAATAAAATAGTGTCATAAAAATAAATCACGTTCTTAGAAATTAGGCCATCCCGGGAGGGATTCGAAGATATTCGGATTAGAAGTCCAACGCGCTGTCTATTGTGCTACATGGACACAACGAGCGATTTTCCTTCCCAAGTATGTTGTTGGACTATTATTTTTGTCTCTTACTATTTATTCATTTTTCAATTTAATTAATGAATATTTAAAAAAACTGTATTAACATCAAGTGTCATCCACTCAGTGGCGTAACGGAGAGCATTTGGGACCCCCTGCGAAATCAGGTTTTGGGCCCCAAGTTGGATTTTACTTGGCGGCAGTCAGGCTTTGGGCCCCCTAGAACCCTGGACCCCATGATGCGAGGATTGAGGGGGTGTATGCATGTATAAGAATATATATATTTTTTTATTGTATATATAAAAGAAGAGAAAGAACAAAAATGTTTTAAATATTTAATTTTTATTTAAAAAGTGCATTTCCATACATTTTTGACCACTAGGTTTCATAAACAAACTATTTCAACTCAAGTAGATAAAAAAGCAATGTGTACTAAGAACTTTGTGTGTGTTATTCGAAGTTGAATAAATTTGTATTTAGAGGGAGAGAGTGTTTTGTTAAGTTTCAAATGTTAATTTATTCGTGTCACAAGTTCAATTCTGATTCTACTGGAGATATTGAAATAATAGAGAGCTGCCACATAAAAAGTTAAAACAAACCTCAAACTCTTCACGTGACATGGTATAGAAATTAGGGCTGATAGATATTATTTGACTCTCCATGTTATTTTGGCATGACTCAAATTTAAATTATATGCAGGGTGCCGGACTTAAAGTATCGAAAAGTTATGGCTTATTATTACGGAACTACCCATCAGAATGTATAAACTGTTCACCCGTGGTTTAGAAAGTCCTCCCGGATTTTTTGGATCTAGTCCAATCGGCCGCACGTGCGCGCATTCTTCAGCAATCGCAGAACACTAACTTCATTAGTAATGAAGTGGACTCCCCATCAAAAGGTGCAGTGCGTACTTTGGTTAACGGAATTTAAATCAGTCACGTTAGCGTACAGTGACGTTTTCAAACAGAATGGAATGTCAATCCTCCGACATTAAAATCTATCCATCAATGGGAAAGAACTTTAATGGAGTCGGGAACTTTGGTATCTCAAACTGGCAAGTACTCTTAAGGTTTCTTGATAGAAGACACTTTTGATCGTGTGCGTGATTCATTATGTAGGAGTTCTGATAAGTCTATTAGACAAGCCAATAACAACATTCCATTCTTTTGGAACACGTCGCTACACGCGTGCGACTCATTTAAATTCCGTTAAACAAAGTACGCACTGCACTTTTTGCTGTGGCGTCCACGTCTTTACTAATGAAGTCATTAAAACAAGTTCATTGTCTGTGATTGCCGAATAATGCGTGCACGAACGGCCGATCGGATTCAACCCAAAAAATCTCCGAGGGGTTTTCAGTCCCCAGATGAGCAATTTGTTACATTCTGATGGGTATTTCCGTAATAATTAGCCATAACTTTATAACCATATAAACCCAGACACCCTGTATTATCAGCACTCCTGATTCTCTTTACATCACTCCTGATTTATTACAGGTAAAATGTAAATTTTTTATCTTTAGCGAATTAAATAATATCCCCTTTGCACCCTATCCAAACATCTGAATTAAAACACTATCGCATAATTTTAAAATATTTATGTCATACATACACACATTATTTATTTAGAACAAGCACAATAAAGTTCATCAG
Organism: Trichonephila inaurata madagascariensis; assembly: GCA_019973955.1. Lineage (NCBI taxonomy): Eukaryota > Metazoa > Arthropoda > Arachnida > Araneae > Nephilidae > Trichonephila > Trichonephila inaurata. Next base: position 175,755 of record BMAV01000521.1, on the reverse strand, counting down.
AAAAAGAACTACTATCAATTTTGTCGTAAATTCACTTCGTACAATATTTCTTTTTATCCGCAAAGATGCTAAAGTTAATTGTAAATTGTATCTGAATACTTTTTAAATGCTTTCTTCCCCTAAAACGAACATAATTTTCAGAAATACATGATAACAATGATACATTTTTTTTCTTAATTCAAATTAGATGAAAGTAGATTTTGTTTAAAAAATCAAGAATGTAAATCGATTGATATATTCTAATAACTTATACGTAATCGAGAAGTCAAGAAATAATTGAAACATAATCAAGGTATTAAGAATTTTACGACAGTTATAATATAGACATTATGTTTGTCTCGTGAAATGTTTCTTCGTAATTTGGCTTTCTTCTAAGAAAACCTTTTAGTCAAACGATTTTTCCACTAAAAACTTTTGCATAAGATACAGCACTTAAGGAAAATTATTTATTGTAGACGCCAATGTAGTTGTCATTTCGGAAACATAATCATAGTGGAGTATCGGGCGCATCCGATAAAAAAAAATCTATTTGCTTGAGATACGAAATATAACTCTTTACGTTTTATAAAAAGAAGTTTGTGTGTGTGTGTGAAATCACTTTTCAAAATTTTACCTTAGAATTATAATTCTTAAAAATCTATGTATGTGTGTACAATGAGAGGCCAAATAAATATGGCATGCCCACTTAACACATATACGTGTATCAGCTATAACTTTATGCAGTTGTGCACTAGAGGGTATATATAACATAGCTATTAATATATATATAATATAGTGGACCATTAATCGCACTGTATTGTTTGTGAAGAATAGGGTAGAAACGTCATTTAGCTATGTTAGAACGCGGGATAAGTGTAGGTGCTTGAAGCTTGGGAACTAGTATAAACATAACGGTTTCACTTGTGAAGTGTTCGAGATCAGCAGTTATTAAAGCTTACAGATAGTGGGTTCCTGAGAGGAAAACCGGGCCTTAACGTTAGGCTTGAGGTCATCAGAGGCAACTGAAAGTTTTGTTGGAAAAGGGAATTGCGATATTTGTACAGTTGAATGAAAAAAAATCATTTTTCAAAATGCGGAGAATATTAGTCACGGAGCAACTAAAAACCTCTCTGAATGAATTATTCACCGCAAATTACATCATATAGGCTGTGGCAGCCGATGACTTGTTCAAAAGCTTCTACTGTTGGCTTTGAAAAAGAACAGACATCTCCTATTCTCAAAGAAGTACAAGGATTGGAGTGTAGATGACTGGGAAAATGTCACGTAGTCCGATGAATCACCTTTTTGATTGCATTAGGTATAAGGCAAGGTACGAATATAGAAAAAAAACAGAATGAAAGCATGAATCCCATCTGCATCGCTACAACTCTTCAAGCTAGAAGAAGCGATATTATGGTTTGGTGGGTATTTCTTGGCATTGCATCGATCCTTTGTGGAAAAACGTCTGAATTCCCAAGGGTATTTAAGTGTTGTCTCAGATCAAGTACAGCCTTTTATAAAGTACCCTGCTAGAGATGGATATTTTCAGAAGATGAATACTTTGCCTGGCATACAGCTGGCATTGTCTGCAGATGGCTTAAGGATCATGACAAAATCTTTACGTTGCTTAGTTGACTTGTACAATCGTCAGATATCAATCCATTTCAGAATCTGTGGGATAAGATTAAACGCTGCATCAGGCAGCTAAATCCAGCACCATTCGGTCTGAAGGCATTGGAAAGGGAAATTCATCGGATATGGTCTCAAATTCCTCATACCACCTCCTAACAGCTCATAGAGTTCCTGCCAAGAAGAATACATGCAGTACTAAAAGCAAAAAAGAGTTCAATTTAGTATATTGAGTATCATATTGTCATTGAATTGATCACAATAGCTTAGACACTCAACGTAATATTTGAAATCTAACCGAATTTTAAAACTGCATATAATTCGTTTTTGATAACGAACAATTAGGACATGTTTACTCAATAGAGATATATAAATTCAAACACAGAACCCAATGTTTATGTAGTTGATATCTAATATCAATAAAATCAAAAATGAATACTAACCATTTACACATAAAAGCAATATCAGGTTATGGAAACTATACATAAAAAAAAAAGAACTGAAATAAATGAATGTCATTAGAATTTTTTATGAATAAAAAAATTACTTATGAAATGAATGATGCTTTTTAAATTCTTCTAATCAGTTAATAACTTTAGTATAGTAAAAAACTTCCGTTTCCAACTAATAATTGCTTATGTTTGAAATAATAATAATATAATTTTAATATATTTGAAAATGTAATAGTAAAGTATATTTTTTCTTAGCAATGTTTGGAACAGATTTGTCTCAAGATTGAAAAACTATTATTTCCATGATTTACACTACGATAACTATTTCAAAATAACAAACAAATAAAATTGATTAATCATGTACGTAAAAAAGTGGATCATATCATTCATCTTTGGTCTTCCTCGTTTTGTATCAGATACTTGCTTAAAATGAATGAATTTACTTTCTCTACCCAAAGAACAAATAAATTTGAAACCAAACAAGGGGAAGTTTCAGTATAAAATTAATCTACTGCATGAAAAAGAATTTTTTTAATCCAATTACCCTGTCTCCTCCATTTTATTATTTTAATCAATTTTCCAGTCCTTTCCTTGAATTTCCATAGAAGGAAGTGCAGGAAAGAAATATTCTTTTGAATGATTTATGAAAAAAATAAACATTTCTTGTTATCGCAATCTTTAATGTAATAAATATTTTTTCTCTTTTCTCCGCCTAATGAATGAAATAAATCATGACTAATGATTGATCCTAGATAAGATAGTGCGTTCTTGAATTATATAAAAATTGTATTTAAGAAAAAGTGCGGAAATATTTTTAAATTTGAAATGAACTAAGTCATTGTAGGCTTACATGTTGATCAGGGATTCCCAAAGTGGTCTATATAGACCCCCAGGGGTCTATGACGACCTGCAAGGGGTCCATGTCAGCGAAAAAATAACTTGGGGATTCGTGAGGGGTAAATGGGGGTCTACGATAGTGGCTCTCATTAAATCAGATCGTGACTTTAATTTTAAAAGAAAATTTAATCAAAAGTGGAAACCAGACTTACCTACTTAACAAATTTATTTACTAATTTGAATGAGGCTAATTTGCAGTTACAAGGCAACATCATAAATTTTATTAAAACAAGGACCACATTCCAGAATATCTTGAGAAAGTTTGTAATTGTTTTTCCGATTGAGAAGGAGTTACAGTGTGCTTGCCAATCTCCCAAACAAACAAACAAAAACAAAAAAAAACCCCAAAAAAGAAGAAAAGGCTAGACACTATTAACCGAGGAGATATTTAGGTTAAACCTGACAGAATTGTTGTCAAAAGTTAAAAATTTTTCATTGCATCCCCAGATTCATCCCTCCCACTAAAAGCATTTGTTTGTTGCACAGATATTTTATGTATTAATTAAATTTTAATTCAATTAACATGTGTTTTCTTAAGTTTTATACACAATAATCATTATAGTTAAAAATTTAAATCTTGTGAAGAAAGTAGCTCTATACCTGTTATCACAAACACATTTAAGTTGATGAATTTGCAAAAATTTAATATTAGGTAAACAAGGGAAAAGAAAAACCTGTTAAGGAGTCTATGAGGCAAAAAAGTTTGGGAACCTCTGATGTAGATTTTAAAAGCTGTTGACTTACTGTTACACTAAAACAGTGATACTCAACCTGAGGCCCACCGGGCTTTTCTAAGTAGCCCGCTCATTGCCCATTGCACAAAAAATTTCAGTTATTCACGCACAATGTATTAGAAAATTAGCGGGAAATTCTATCAATCAAGAAATCAAATACATCTGTTTTGCTATCGATGTCGTATGGGTATGAATTGAAAGTTTTTTTCCTTTTCTGTTTGTAACTAAAACAGGTAGTAATAACAAATACCAGTGGAATAGCGCATTGAACTGGAGTAGTAATACAAATAATACTGATTTCCGTCTGGATTTCTCTGTCAAAACTTCTTTTTGCTGCCATTCTACACTTGTAAATTAATGTTTGAAATAAAAATAAGAGAGGCTTTATCAAAAGGAAAAAAATCAAATTATCAAACGGTTTGGCAGCTTTGTTTGTACGACAATGGGTCATGGGGGGAAGGAAACCGAAACTACTCCACAACTCAATACAAAATGCATAAAACCGAAAAACAAATTTTGATGAGTGTTTGATAGAGATTAATACAATATAGAAGTGCAAAATAAAGAGTTTTAATATTTTAATTAATTTTTCACTTTTTAAGAGTCAAACATTGTCTTTGTCTTATAATGTTTTTTCCAATAATCCCCATGTTATAGCTCGCGTGAAATTTCTGACATATGTATACGGCCCTGCAGGAAAAAAGGTTGAGTATCCCTGCACTAAAGTATAATAGCAAGTACGATAACTGCATCATTAATAGTTACATTGAAAGTTAAAGCAAAATTTTGAATGTAACCTGTTGCAGTCAGCATCATTTTTTTAGTATATAGCTCTCAATCATGACAAATGACTACTATGTTTCCCTCTTCCTAAAATTTATTCTTTTTGAATTTCTTTGCATTATTAACGTCACATTAAAATGCACTGCGAATAATTTGTGATAAACTACATAATTTTGAATATGCTGAAACAACAAAAATGATTTATGTAATAGAGAGAGAGAGAGAGAGAGAAAATCCCCTCTTTCTATTTTTCACATTGTATCTTTTTACGCTTTTGGATTTAAATTGAATTTTGTCTAGTTAACGTCGATTTGTTTAAGAAAAATATGTAGTTCTTATTATGTTTTTCTTAAAAGATAATAAAGTAAAAAAAAATATGTAAAATTAAAAGTAGGATATATATAAACCCAAATAAGAAAGCAAATATTCATTACGTCGATGTTCATTAAAAGTGAAAAGGATAATAGTGTCAAATCAAGATAAATTTTGCCTTGGAAAGTAGACTTATAGCTCTATATATGTAGTGTTTTCAACGTATTTCAAACTAGCGTAAAGATTATCATTACATATTTATGTTAAAAATAAAATAATCGTATGATGGACAGTTTTATTACGTCTTATAGGCGTTAAGTGGCTACAATTTATTGGAGCTTTCTACTCGATCAATTTTTCAATGTTATATAAAATACCATTATTACATGGATAAAAGAATAGGCACACAATGAATATAAAAAGTAGGAACACTCACAAATTTCATTATTTCACTTCTTTATATCCAGTATATTCTAAGCATAAATAATTGGATCTTCATTCACTGGTCATCTATTGTCAAAAAGTTATTGTAATATTTTTTTTCTTGGGAAAAAATTGATAATACGAATCATTTGAATACTTATTACGCAAATTCTATTGCTAATTCTTGGGTATTTTTTCATACTTCATATTATTATAACCAGATAATATGTTCTCCTCTCCACATATAAAAAAAATTCAATTTAACAAGAGGTTTATGTGTGTATGCAATTAGACCTAAAAACAAAGAAACATGAGAAAACATTGATTACTTAAGATACTGAAGCTAATAAATCAAGTTTATTTGAGAGAAATATTGATGTAAAGATTCAAATTCATTCATCTTTAACCATTTCCCATTTCTGTTGTTAAAAAAAAATTAGGGGAAGCTAGAATTGATGTTTCAGAAAGTATACTTTTATTAAAGATCCAGTTATATTAATGAAGTAAACTTTAATATGAAAAACCAATGAAAAATAGAATGTTTTAAGGTGCTATTCAACTATGAGCTGAGCTATTCTACTCTCAATTAATATTTAGTGCAGAACAAAAAGTTTGTAACCATTCAACTCCTGTGGAACTTTCAAATTACATAAAAGGAGTTCACATTTTATACTTGGGCAATATCATGTGTTCATTGTTTTCTTTCAGCTCGCAAATCACCAACATATACAGGTATGACTCACTGGAAATTTTTTGTAGAAATATTTTCACCGATGAGCTATCACACACAAATATATACGAATCTTTAAAAGAGATCTCCCAGTAACAGCATACAAATAGAATGCAATCGGAAGTAATAAAAAATGGATTTGTGAAAAAATATAAAAATAGGTGTATCTCATGGAATGAAAGGGAAATTCAAATCTAATTTTAAATAGGATGGTTTGTTTCTCGAAAAGAAGCTCTTTTTTTTTGATATTTTACATTAAGACACGTTAGCAGTATATTGTTTGGTTGCGGAATTTAAGCCTGATTAAAACCAATATTTATCAGATAAGAACGGGAGCTAATTATGTTTTGGAGCACACTTGTTATTTATGTTTAAGATTTATATCTGAGAAGATATAAAAACTAAACTTAGTTCATTAGATCATGATGATCCATAAGGAAAGTCATGAAATGACTGTAGCTTCCTTTTTTTGAAGGTGATTTTGAGAAGCACCCGTAAAATTAATAATACAGAACGAAGATACTGAGTATGTATTTCAATTTCAATATGGAATTTCTTTTGTACTTAACCTAAAATGCGCATCACTAAAGACTGCCCTTTTATGAGAAAAACCGATTTTTAGTTCTTTGAATCTGTGAAATGGAAAGAAACTTTCAAAACGCTGAAGGGAATGCTACGAATGTTTTGTTAGGACATAGCGTTTTGCAATTTTCTAATTTATGTAGTGGTTACATCACTAAAAAGATAGCTTATGGTACATTTCAGACAGAAATTTGAAGGTATTTTTCTTAACTTATATTATACTACCCTGGCGTTCAAAATTAAGAATATTTGCATATTTTGTCCACCAAAAGATTTGAACGAAATGTAAAAATATTGCTTCAAAGTAAAGATGCGCATTTTGTGTGTTGAATATGTAAGCATATACGTGTGTGGTGCAGAATAAGTTGAATAACAGGATTTAGAAGCGAGCGGGCCAAATCCGCGTTTCGTTTGCCAGCACATCTCACCGAATTTTTTAGTGTTTTTCTTTTTTTTGCAACAATCGGTTAAATTAAAACGCAGACAGTAAAAATGAGTAACCAACAATATTTAGAGATAGAATGATGTGGTTAACTATGGGTGGGCTAACAGCAAGCTGGTCTCAAATCCAGATTTGTAGAGAATTCAATTTAACACCCAGCGTCGTGTTCAACTTACATTCCGTGAAACAGTTTCAGGATACCGGATTAGTCGAAAAAAAGCTTAGGCAAGGTTTCCAAGAGCCACAACGACCAAGAAGATCGACATTTGTCCATTATAGCTAGGCATAACAGGGGTGCTGCAATTTTTCATCTGTCTCGTGAGTTGTATGTAGCCTCAAGAACCTGAGTTTCAAGGGTGACTATTTCCAGAAGACTTCATAAGAGAGGGTTGCTTGTAAGAAGAACTGCTGTTTGCGTCCCCCTCTGTTTTGCGAACAGGAGAAGCCGTTTAAAATGGAGCAGATATACAGATTGGAGCATGGATCAATCTGCCCCCGTTCTCATAACTGATGCCCGGTTCAGACTAACACATGATTCTCGCCGCAATTTCTTATGGACAGCACCAGGGTCCCACTACTTGCCCTTTAATGTCCGATAAATTGACCATTGTGGAAGATGAGGCTGGATGGTCTGGGCAGGCATCACGTTGGACACCTATGTTTGCCTTTTCATTGGTTCAGTTGGCAATGATTTTATTTTAATGGATGAGAACTTGAGGCCACATACAGCTCATCTGGATGTTGAATTTCTGGAAAGTGAGGATATTCGCTGGATGAGTATGCCAGTCATATCTCTAGACCTCATTCCTATAGAGAATGTCAAGGATGCTCTGGGAAGGGCAATTGCAACTCGCAACCCCACTTAGAGAACCATCCAAGGTCTGAAAACAGAGTTGCTGAACGAGTGGTGCTAATTGCCACAGGAACTGATAAATTCCCTTAGTATAAAATGAAGATGAGAGGCTTGTATATCTGTAAGAGGGGGCCATATTTCTTATAAACCAGATTTTCTGTTCTATTTTGTAATTGCTATTTCACGCCTTCCGACTCTGATAAGTGCTATGCACGATCTTCCGTGTGTTTTATAACTATTGAATGGTTATTTTTTGCATTACATCCCCCACTCCACCCTGATGTAAAAACTAAATTTCATTAAAATCTATCCAGTAGTTCTACAGATAATGGATCAAAACTGAAAATTCTTTTAAATTTGAACACTAGTGTATTAAGTTGGCGAATATTTTAAAATACGATAATATCCATTTGTAAGAGCCTATAACATATGCAGCTGGTTTCAGAAAGGAGATCAACTCTATGATTGTTTTCGTGTATGATTTTTAAACAAAACTAAAGGCGCTTTAATGAAGTTTTGCGTCTCTTCTTAGATATTATCCTTCCTCGAAGCTGTAGCAGATCTCAAAGATGCATTCATTTTTTAGTTATTATAATGTTAAAATTAATTTAATTATGGCTTATTTTATGCATGTTGATGATTGGTCTCATGATTTAAAATTATCATCATATGAAATAAATGATATTTGATATACCCTCTCATTAAAATTTCCATGACAGTTTGGTCAGAATTAATTTACATTATTAAGTTGCAATAATTCAATAGTTTTTGTCAAAATCAAATGAATAATTCTCTGTCAAATATGTATAATGAGAAGTAATATATTAAGTGATTTTTTAATGTGAAAAATATAAGCAATTGAAAAATATCAAATACTCATAAGTTAAGAAATTGTAAGTGTTATTCTGGGTTTGGACTCATTTGAATGAGTATAACTTTTAGAGAGATGCGTGAAATCTATTGACAAATGATTTAATTTAATTTTTCGGTCAGGTTACAATTATACATTGAAAATAATACCTCAATTTTCTAACTTCCACACAAAGTCAAGAAATGACTTAGAGACCCTTCTTAGTTTAATTCGCAGCATCCCTCTTTATTAAGTACGACAGGTTTGAATCAATTCCATAGTTCTGATATGTCATCGTACACAGTTTATGAGCTCACGTTTTGTTATTATAGTATTTTCGTCATTTATCTGATACGATAACTTATTTGTTGAAATTGGAACACGTTTTTTTGTTCAAATATTCAGTTTTATTACATTTTTTGTTTCATTTTATATAAATTGCTTTGAAAAAATCATGATTTTTTTTTAAAAAAACCTTGTATTTAATTTTATTTTTCTTCAGATAAAGGAAATATGCGTAAAATATGTCCTGTCTATTTTCAATGAAATATTTCCTTGTTTGCTAATGTTCTTTTAATGTGTTTGATGATAGCATCCTAATTTTCCTTTCTTGACTATGATTACATGTATGGAACAGATTGAGAATAATTATAGTCAAATTTCTGATATATGTTTCAAAAAATTTTGAATTATATCCTTGAAAGCTCTCTAAAATGTTTCGTTTATTTTGACACTTATTTTAAACTGAATGTTTCACACTTTTATAGTTCTGTAAAATAAAAAAATTTAATTATTTTTGAAATTTTTTTAAATATGATTGTTTAGAAAAGTATGCTTTTTTTGCACTGTTAAATGATTTTTTTTTTCTGATATTAGAAAAGAATTGTTTCTTCTAAATTAAAAAATTAGGATAAATATACATTTGAAAAAAATGGTAGAGTAAAAAAAAAAAAATGACAGCATATGTGCTTTGTTTTGCAGTTAATATATTGCTAAACTTGACTGTGTTGTGCGAATTATGAGAAAATAAAGTAGCTTTCTTGATGAATTTTAGAAAAAAATTGATGCACATATATATTTATACAAATGTAAGTTTTAATCTTAGTTGAACATACACGCGAGCAAACGTATTTTTAAAAGTACAAAAATTTAAAACATAGGAGAGAGTCTGATGAATTGATCTCCACTAACAGAATGAAATACATAAAAAAATCAAAAATCAAATATTTTATTAACTTGAAATCAACAAAAATATAAATATGAAGATAATCAAAAATAATTGAGTATATAGAACAAATATTAATACATCAAAATAATCATTTAAGGAGATGACAGCCATTACTTACATAATAAGTGTACTATTTTTTAAGAAAACTATATCTGAAAAAATATTTTGCAAGATCAAAGTTTATCCTTTTAATCAAGCTGATTAGGAACAGTTTCCTTCATACAAAATGATTCTTGTGCTGGTTGATAACATCATTAAATCTCTCGATACTTTGATAAAACCACTTAAGAACATTCGCCATGAATTGCGGCTGAATTGATTTGATTACCAGGAAGTATTTTTTAATTGACTAAAGTTAATACTTTAAATTCAAGGACGTCCTTTCAATTATTTCTTTGTTACGACTGATATTATCTTTGAATTTTTGCCATTACAAAAATATGCGTATTCTATTGTGAACTAATTTCCTTATTATTTATTGCTTGTTTCCTTGTGAATACTTGAGCATTTTTTATAATTTTAATAAAGCTAGCTCTATGTAAAAATGACAAGTTTATTTTTTATTTTAATGAGATAATATTCGTTATTTTATTAAATACTATTTCACTTTTAAAATTAATTAAAAATAATAAACGTTGATTTATGCAAATCCAAATTAGAAATTAACTGAATTAGTTTCAAATAAGAGTAATTTCGTTTGACTGTTTACAGTGTAATTTAAGCAACAGTTTAATTTTTTTTTTGTAATTATTCAAAAATAGTTAAGTTTTATATTATTATAATATATACACCGAAGAGCCAAGACATTATGAACACCAATAATATTGCACCAATTTTTGCCTTCAAAATAGCTGTAACTCGCCTTGTCATGGATACCTCAAGTTCTTGTTAAATGACTGGAAACAGGTTGTACCAATTGTCTAAGCAGGGGTAACGTAAAGTTGATATTCCTCAATGAAGATATTTGATCTCTATAAGCTATCTTTCTCTAAAATCACAACTGTATCCCATCATATTAAGATTCGTCGAGTTATGTGGCCAGAATATTAATTGGAATTCATCTTAATGCTTCTCGAATCCTTCTAACACAATTCCAGCCTTTGACATGGAGCGTTGTCCTGTTGGAAGATCCAAATTCCAGTTGGGAAAACTGACGTCATATAAGGGTGCATCTGATCCCCAACTCTATGCTGGTAATCTACAACTTTCACGGTCCCTTCTACCAGAACTAAGAGTCCCATAGTCATCCATGAAAACTTTTTCCAAAACATAATACCACCATCCCCAGTCTGTGTACATGAAGGAAGCAAGTTTTCGACTGTGGAAGATGGCGCACCCTGACACAACCTTTGTTGTGATGAATGAGAAATCATGATTAATCCAATCAGAAAACTCTCTTTCACTTATCTATGATCAGGCCTTAATGTTACTGAGCCCACTCTAAGCGTAGTTGTCAATGACGCTTGGTCAACAGAAGCCCACGAGTGGGACGTTTGTGTGCAGCTCCATATCCAACAGTGTCCGTTGAGCTGTGTTTTACAAAACACTTATACTTGGACCTGCATAGCATTGGACAGTCAACTGACCCACTGTCTGTTGCCAAATTTGTTTTATTAAGTGAATCAGTCTCCAATGTCCTTTTTCTTTGATGGACCGTGGACGTCCAACAGCTAGGTGTCTACTTCTGGTTTCACAGTTGTTTATACACTTTGCACAAATACTAAAAACGACAGAACACGAACAACCTACTAGTCATCTTGTTTCGGAGATACTCGTTCTGAGTCTTTAGGCCATTACAATCTGCAGTCTTTCAAATTCTCTTAGACCAACCGTCTTTCCCTTCAAGAGAAGAAAAGTGCAAGAATAATAGCTTACCTCTTCTCCAACACAGCAGTTAAATACCATTCACTCTTAATCCCGCGGCCTTATAGTCATCTAGACGAGTTCATTGAAAAATGGGGAAGTGTTCATAATGTTTTGGCTCTATGGTGTCTGTATCTGTTATACATACGTTGGAAAACATTCAAAAAATAATGTCATGTCAACAGTTTTTCAACATACTTTAATTTTAATGCGAGTAAATTTTTTATGGTTTGGTGTGACCTTTGGATAATATTATAGAGGTTCTGATTGAAAAAGAATGAAGGTAAATTTTATAATTCTGGAAAGATTCTTATTTTTTTTGTAATTTCTGCGTGTCACTCAAAATATATATGATATAATGTCAAAAATATTTTTACTTGATTTCACTTAAAATGAAGCATTTTCACATTTATGTGATGTAAAGTATTTTCGATATTTTCCAAATGGACTCATATTTATACTATATGCTTGTTATTAATTCTATTACCACTGCTAATAGTAACAATTTTAGTATATTTTTCATATTATTTTAATAAATTTTACTTAGTAAAAACAATTGTTTGTGCTTACCATAGTTTATTTCATATATTTTTAGTATGTTTTTCTTTTCTACCACAAAGGAAATAAAAAACCAATGCTAAAGTTATACGTTATTTCTTTAGGTCCGTATTTAGACAGAAACTTTTGCTACCGTATTTAGACAGAAATTATTTTATTTTTATTAGATAGCCGACGTGCGAGATCTGATTTCACCAATGAATACTGGACATAATAGAGACTTCATGGGAAAAGCATTTTTCTATCAGTGATGAATTTTGCTTCAATGAAATCGAATGCATAATAGATCGCATATTACGTTGTTTTTAAATTCAAATTAATTTACTTGTTTTCTTTTTTCATTTTAAAAAAATTAATTACACTTTTTTTTTTTGTAATTTTTTTAGTGTTCATTCTGCCACAATTTTCGTTTTTAACTGTTTTCTTGTTTTGTTTTTTTAATATTCAGAGACCACTGAAATGTTTCTATCAGCTATTCTAAGTGTGTACACGTTTTAAATTTGGGTGTTTAAAGATATCACTATTTTTTTGTAAAATATTTACTTCCACTTAGTTTACTAATTTTATAAAATATTTTCTAGCGTCAAACTATATAGAAATAAATATTATTTTTTTAAAAATTTACACGAATTATTTCATTATTTTTGTTGTGTGACCATGGCCTATTCAAGGATAACGAGATTTTTGTAATGCATCTTTATATAACCGAAATTAATATCCTTCTTACAATTATTGTAAGGAATTTTTGAGGGTCTTAAATTATTAAAAATTGCAATTTCTCATAAAATGAAGCACTATGTTCTACATATTTCTATCTTCAGTACTTAATAAAATATTTCTTCCTTGAGAAGTTTTAAAGATGGAACCAAATATTTCAAAAAAGTATGCTTCTAAAATTTGTTGTTGAAAATTTAATTTAGAAGTTAATTTTAAGTTTTTAACAATATTTTAGTAGTATATCTCATCTGTCTCTTCTATGAAACTGATATGAATATTTTCTATTTTCTTTGGTAGATGGCGGTACTATCCACTTTTAAATTTTTCACCACTTACTTTAATAAAAAAAAATACTTCTCATCTAAAACCAACAAACATACGTACCACGGTTTTCATCTTGCTATAGCTAACTTGTAAATTCTCTGTACTTCCAGATTTTTTTTCTTTTCTCTGTACTTTCCAGTAATAGACATTGAATAAAGCAGTTAGCAGCTTTCAATGTATTTTTATGCATGTAAATTATTTTTAGAACTGTTTACAATTCTTCTTTTGTAGCTTTTATAGCATTTTCCGGTTTAATCACTTAGTTTATTTCGATGATATCGCAATATAATTAAGGAGACTGTAACGTTTCATTTAGAACTGTATAAGGGTACATTGGTAAGTCCTGAATTTTAGGCATAGACAAATGTATCAAATCGTTTAATTTAGAATACGTATAACACATGAAGTCTTGAGTTTTAGGTTTTTGTTTCCTTGCCCCTACACCTGTTTCTTAAAGTAGGTTTTTGCTTATTACGTGACAATTCTTAATATCTCATAAAAAATTTTGATCGAATCAGAACAAAATCAGGTGACTCATCTTGCACATCACTTAGAGTGAAATTCTTAATCTTGTACAATAAACTATTAAAATTTCTTCGCATTTGGGACATTCATAAACGAAATAAAAATAGTTATAGACGTGAGGGAAAGATTCTTTATACCAAATTTTTTTATAAAAAGTTAAAGTAAGGGAAATTGTTATAACTCAATGTCAAAAAGACAAGACATAAGATGCTCTTTAAAATTATTTATTGTTAGATGGCCAAAATTTGATAATTTTTTTTATCTATGACAGTGATGTGTTCCACCTATACCTTTTGTAGAAATGCACAAGATTGAAATCATTTTAACTAAGCAAACTGACATGAATCAATTTCGTTTTGATCCAGAAATTTTACAGAAATGCATTTTTTAAGCGGAGTTTTGGAAACCTCTCTCTCTCTATACTGACAATGTTAAATTGGCTGTTTTCGATGTACCTTTTCTCAAAATCTGTTATATGTACATGCTTGAAATTTTTCATGCAATTAAAGTATACCTTTCTCATCATACTGAAATAAGCTTTTAGCTAATTTTGAATTTTTTCTTAATTTATAAAATATTTTATCAAACATAATGAAATTTGACCCATTTTTCACATAAAAAATTCTAAAAAATGAATTTTTGAGTTTTTTACAAAAAGCTCATTTCAGTATGTATTATATATATATATAGCCAAAAAATTTACATACCTGGGAAAAGTAGTTTCTCAGAAAAGATACATCGAGCATCAAAATTTACACATTTTGAGATAAATTGATTTTAATGTACACAGTGAGACTTCTAACCGGGTAGTAAATAAAAAAAAAAAAATTAAAGGCTCAACTTACAATAAAAGATAAATGTTTTCATTTTTATCAGACGTTCAACTTTTAAGCAAAAACGAAGTATTTTGTTTACATTTTTCGCCATTCAAATGGGTGTGGCCCAGTTTCAACGGTTATTTAAAAATAGGTTTCAAAGGCTTCTAATTACCGTACAGGTTAAAGTAAGGTATTTTTAGAAAGGTTAAAATCTGTACAATTTGAAAACATAAAAATCTCAAATTAACAAAAAAAATAAGATTTTAGTTTTCCAACACCTCTTAATAATAAGTTCCTTTCATACAAATAATGGATAAAACTACTTTAAACTAAATAATTATATTGGTTTTGAAATGGTTATTATTTTATTTATATTTCTGTGATTCTCCATCCAAAGAAAGGAACTCAGTTATCGAGAAGTCAGAACCATAGCGATTCTCGACATAGAATATTAATCAATTTCTTTTTTTCAGTCAAATATTAAATAAACTGATATAAATTTTAATTAAATACTTCAATTTAACTTCATTTTAAAAGTGAGAAAAATTCTTTTAATATAGTTTATTTATTTTATTATTGTAATACATATAAAAAGTTAAGTTCTTAGGTGTCATTTGCTTTGATTAATATTATAAACATAATTATAACATTTATAATTATGATAAATAAAAGAAATAATTTCTGTTATTTTTTGCAACATATGATTCAGATATTTAAGTTTTTATGATTATTTATAAATGCATT
This sequence comes from Trichonephila inaurata madagascariensis, assembly GCA_019973955.1. NCBI lineage: Eukaryota > Metazoa > Arthropoda > Arachnida > Araneae > Nephilidae > Trichonephila > Trichonephila inaurata. The sequence continues at coordinate 160,312 of BMAV01000521.1, read as the reverse complement.
CACTTTTTTGTTAGGAATTACGTTTGCTTATAGAACGAAGTTCATTTAGAAAAAAAATCGTTTTAGCATAATTACAAGTAGTTCAATTAGTAAGATATTTATTCAAGACTTATTTATTGAGAAAAAACATTCTTACTATAATAGTGGAATTAAAATATTTCATATAACTATACACGAAAAAGCAAAGCTTATCATTTAAAAAAAATTCTAATTCAGACTGCCAAGATTGATTAACGAAATCGTTACTTTTCGTCTTTTTTCAAGAATCATCGATTAAAAATGTGATAAATTTTAGATTTTTTTTTTTATTTGAAAAACCTTTATATGAACAATATGAATCATCACCACCCTTTTTAAAATGTAAAAATTTTGATATGAATATCCATCCTCAGCCTGTTATAACTATTATACAATCTTTTCTTTGAGGAATTAATATATTCTGCGTGTGTGTGTGTGAATGTACTTTGAAAACAAAATTCACAATTTATGAAGAGAATTTTAATCACTGTGGGAACTATCTAATATATTCCAAAAATCCTTAAGGCTGTCTTCGGTTAACGTTAAAGAATAGGACCAGAATTTGGAATATTTTTTCAGATATAAAAGAAATGAAACATTTATATGATATTCTGGCTTCACTATCCTTTAGACAGCAGAATTTTTTATTATACCTCCCATTTTTAACCGAGTTTATTCATTTTTTCTGGTATAAAATGTGTTACCCGCTTTTTCTCCTATACCGTAATGTTAAATGGGGTATACCTTCACGTCTTGCCCAAAAAGGAAAGTATTCATGGGATATTTTGGCATTTTTAAAAACACTATATTGTTAATAGAGGTATGAGTTATAATATTGCAAATTTCCATAGAAATTGAGGCATTTTTTTCTGACTGAAAATGTGCTTCGCGTTTAGTTCAAGCTCTCGTTCTTATAACGAAGACAGCCTTAAAATAAAAAAAAAAATAGTTGCATGAGCGATCCCTGTCAAACGGGTTTTACTGCCATTAGAGTGATTCGGCGGAGAAAAAGAATCATTGTATTACGTAATATTACTGAAGCAGTGCTCGATAAGATATCTGTAAGAATTATTAAAATTTCTCTTAATGTCGAAGCTTATATTTAACAAAACTGGAATAATTTTAAACCTTCACGAATTAAAAGTATGCTGCGTACGAAGTAAACGCCGATACTCCACTGTACATCCATACAAACATTTACCACCTACTTCTTATGCGAAAAATAACACTTGTATAAATATTGCGTTAATCTTTCTTACATAATAAAGTTTTTTTTTCTTATTTTATAACTCCAGAAAAGCTAAAAAAAAGTATCTGAAAAAAAGGGCGTTCATTTTGAAGTTACCACTCTAGTTAAGCCATAAGAGGCAAATATATTTAATAACAGTTTGGGCAATTTTTTCCCAATAATAGCATCGAATTCACGAACTATACTCTCAGCAATTAAACTAGAATTTTACAATTTATAAAAATATTCTTCATTTTGTTCTTGATAATATTTTTATGAAATTGAAGACATGAAAATCTGGAGCCTCTGGTTCGTATTCATTTTCGTCAGCAGAGGGCAGCACGAGATTAATGATTGCTTTCTGAAAGCAATTTCATGTATGCGTGTGATCTGAGAATAAATAAATAAATCCTTAAAGAGAAAGGTAATCTCTAAATCATCTTAAAATTACTACTGGGAAAGATATTCAGATAAATTATTTTTATTATTAATACAAATCTTTACTGTCTCAAAATACTGATAGTAATTAAAAAAAACAACAACCTTTAACTTATAAATATATCTTTCAGTAAATAAATTGTTTATAAGTTTTAAATGTAAGGAAAACTATAAATGAAATATTTTAAAAGTTATCTTACAAGGAAATAACTAAATAACTTATCATAAAATACGAACAGTTAATACATTTGCTCTGAATAAAATATTCGAAAATGACTAAACGGACATTTGAATCCGTAATATAAAATTGTTGCTTTTGCAAATTTTTAATTGCCTGCGTATTGCAAGTCTACGTATTTTTGATGAGTATTTAGCTTTTTATTTTACGATTAAAGTTACCTTAGGACGTACTCGAAGCAAAAATTACAGATGAATATTTTTTAAAAAATAATATGGGTTGGAGGGAAAGTTCTGTCGTATTTTAAATAGGCAGGAGATTTTTGTTGTAAATAAAAGAAAAAAACATCTTGCTAGTGAATCATTTGGATTTTTTTTTGTTTCTTTAGCTGCTGTATAATATAAAAGGAGTCCTTTTTTACCTTTCATCATTTACTTGTAATATTTAAAGAGAAAAACACGTCAGTAGATAAAGTGCATTTACGACACTGCATTTTATATGAGTTCCAAAAAGGAAGCAACGCATCGGTTGCATGTAAAAATTTATATGCGGTATTTAGAAAAGATATTGTAAATGTTCGTACTTGTCAAGATGGTTTAGCAAATTTCGTTCGAGGGATCTGAGCCTCCAAAAAAGTGATCGATCTGGACGTCCATCTAAGATCGATAATGATGTTTTGCCATCCATGTTGGAAAATAATCCACATTTAAAAAGTTAAGAAATTGCAGAAGAGTTTGACATTCATCATACAATTGTTGCAGATCACATTAAATCTCTTGGGTTTGTGTTAAAGCGAAGTGTCTGGGTTCCACATGAATTAACGGAAAAGAATTTGTCTGATCGTGTAAGAATGCGTTCATCACATCTGATTAGACACAATGTGGAACCGTTTTTGGACCAGCTGATTACTGAAGGTGAAAAGTGGATTCTTTACGAGAATATTAAGAGAAAAAAATGTTACTGCAAACCAGAAACATCATCAGCAACAGTTCCAAAACCAAGTATCCATCAACGAAAAGTACTGCTTTGTTTGTGGTGGGACAGGAAAGGTCTGGGGTACTACGAGTTGCTGAAACAGGAAAAAACCATCAACGTGGATCTGTACTGCAATCAACTGGATAAATTGAATGCAGCTATCAAAGAAAAAAGGCCAGTATTAGCGTCCAGAAAAGGAATAGTGTTCTACCACGATAATGCTCGAACGCATACTGCAATGGGGACACAACAAAAACTGAATGCATTAGGATGGGAAGTCCTTGGTCACCCACCATATTCACCTGACATTGCACCATCTGATTATTACCTGTTCAGATCTCTGCAAAATTACATAACGGAAAAAAAATTCTAGTCTTTTGAAAGTGTTTCTAAGGTAATTGCTGACTATTTTAACTCCAAGCACGAGAACTTCTACAAAATAGGAATTTATATGTTACCTGAAAGATGGCAACAAGTTGTAACAAGTAATGGAGCATACATAATTCATTAATATTAAACGCATATTTTTATAAATGTATTCAAATATTCTTTTTAAAATACGACAGAACTACTTTCCCTCCAATACTTTATAAAAAAGTAAATGTTAATTAAACGTAATTATTTTTTTGAGTGTAAGCTGTTTATTCAAAAGAAAATAGCTATTAGTGTAAATACTAAATATAAGTTACAAGAAAAATAAATGAGTATTCTCCTAAAATCCTTATTTAATTAAAAATGCTATTATCTACAGCAGGGTGACCAACATGTTGATCGCGAAACTAATTTTTAGATCAGACACTAAATAGAATATATAGTAAAAAAAATCCTTTTCTATAAGACCCTATTTCAAGTCGATCACGACAAATTTAAGTCGATAAAAGGCAATCTACTATACTAAAAAAAATTGGCTACTCCTGCTCTCCAACTAAAACTTGTTTAAACTTTTAAAAAAATAAACATTTCAAATTCACACATTCTTACGTGTACATTTAAAAACTAATAAATCCACGAAAATTCAAAATTATGTTTTTATAAACATCACACATTTAGTATGTAAACAAATATTCATTTATATATTACATTCGAACCTCTATATTGCGAATTTTTCTATACAGCGAACTTTTTCCTGGAAACTTGAACATTTCACGATTTTCTTCATAAAATAACCTTTGTATAGCGAAGTGCATTTACAATATAACGAACTTTTTCTTTTGTGATTCAACTTTTGTTCTCCCTTTTTTTAAAAGTATCTCTGAACATTTCAAGTTATTCTCTCTTTAACACATTTTATGGTGGTCATAAATCTTGAACTCGTTTTATTAGATCCAAACTCGCCAAGAGCAATAGAGTTCTGGACGTTTCATCTAAGAAGTGCAACCTTTAACCCCCGTTGTCCAGTTCACTAGAAACATCTTCGATATCCCCTTTCACCCTCATTGGAATTGTTCCGTGTTCTAATTATGAAATAATGTATGTTAAAAATTGCTTGTAAGCTTTAAATTATATAAAATGTTCTTAAAACTCATTAATTTTAATATAAAATTATTTTCTTAATATTGAAGATATAGTGAATTCTTCGACATTCTCTTTTCTTGTTTTCTTTGCAGTTTTTCTTTCTTTCTTTTTTGACGGGTATGATATATAAAATAAACATATTAATTTACAAAGAGGTGTGAATAATTACTTTTTTTAATATGTAGTGTTTATGAATTAAAAATTTGTTTTACGTGGTTTATATATAAAGTATATTAAAAGATGAGCCTCTATATAACGAATTTTCCATATAACGAACTTTTTTCCGGGATTTAGTGATTTCGTTATATAAAGGTCCGACTGCAGTTATTTATTGATTATCTTAAATGGAATAGAATGAATTTATATTTATATTATTTGGAATAGCACAGGAATTAATTTTATTTTAATATCAAAACAGATTACATTTGCTTATTAAAATTTATTAAACATTCTTCTAATTTTGATAAAAGCTTTCATTTCAAGTATTCTGATAGTATTATTGCATTTTCCTTGATTCATGGAATCAAGGGGTCTGCAGTTACCCATTTGGCGACTTTAAAAAAGAACATTCAGTCGGATCATTGAATGTAAATAACAAATATCTCGATTTAATTTCTCGAGCTTTCATACAGCATATCTGCATCATTTTTTACGAAGCATTTGCTTGTGGTAATATATAATTACTAGCTGGTATACCCGTTCTTCGCACGGGTGAACTGAAAAATTAAACACAGATTGAAGGATAAAGAAGTTTTCATGAGTTAATTTTACGTGAATTGCAAATTAAAC
>BMAV01000521.1:141150-155071 GCA_019973955.1 Trichonephila inaurata madagascariensis | reverse complement strand
TTATATTTTAAGTATGTAGATCTAATAGATGATAAAAAGGATTTTTTTTTTTACTTATCTCCCCATAACACTCTTGTGGATCGATTTTTGAAAATACCTCCTTAAGCTGATCTCTGCTCAGCAAAAGCAAACATTGTTAAAAGTTTTGTGTAATGAAAGCTTAAAATAGTGTAAATAATTTATATATCTGAAAGTGTAATACATTAATATTACTTTCTGTTGTATTTATTTTATGTTAAAATTGTAATACTCGCAAGCAATGCCGTTTCTTAAATATAATGGCGATTCAATGAAAAACATAGCGAAATGTTAAGGATAGAGTCACGTTGGCAAATGTCTAGCTACTTTCATAGCTCGAGCTTTATTAGAGCTTTGTAAGACCCGCCGTGTAGGGGAGCGATGCACGTTAATACTTTGATTTACTGCAGTTTTTTTCATACAATATATTTTTTTTGGATCACCACATTGAAAATTAAGGGATATACATAAACAAAATACTCCACTTTGGGAAATTTAATCCGTTAGAGCTAATAAATTAATTAAAGATATTCCACTCTAAAATTAATTATATACATCGTTCACTTAAAATAAATAATCAAATCGTTTTCTAAGGTCTTCATTAACATACAAAAACATAAGAAACTTAAATTTTGACATAAGCTATTTTTTCGGGACAAAAATAATAATCTTTGCAATCCGCTGAAAATGCAATATCTGCTACAAAACTATTCGCCTTCCCCGCTAAAATACTCATCATAGAAACCGTGCTGCCGTATATCTTGGAAGAGTGGATTTCAAAGAATATTCCTGCTAAGTATTGGTAGAATATTCCTTCTAAGTTGGTGTGGTAGTTAGGAGAAGGGGGTGCCAGCTCAGGTGTTGTCCATGTCACTTAACCATGGTTCAAAATTACGTGGTCCGTTACCAAAAGCCCTCGTGTAGCTGAACAGTGCGACGTTAATATTCACTCACTCAAAAAATACAGTACAATAGTTATAATTATTTTTATACTTAAAAATACAATATCTGCCTTTTCAATTAAAATTATAGCGTTATATTTAACTACTAACCACAAACAAATTTTGAAAATTTGTCCAAATGATGTAGTGTGAAAGAGAAAGTTTATTTACTTTAAGTACCAGAACCGATAAAAGCATTTATTTTGAAAAAAGTTCAATTTCTTACTACCAAATGTGCATAATAAAATCATTAAAAAAACATTCAAATAAAGAGAGATTTATAACAACCTCTCCCTTCAAAACTTAGTTTTATTCTGAAATAAAAAAAAATTAGGGATTATGTTGATCACAGGAATTAGAAGCGAGCGCCTTGCTTAGCCAAAACAAAAAGGGTTTCTTCACAAATAAAAGATAGATATATGCTGTCATGGTCTTTTTTGCAGCGAACGCCAGAATTGCTTGCAGATGGTAGAATTCTTTCCTACTTACTTGACAAATATCGTTATACTTTGGACACTTCACACAATATCTTTATAAATTATAGCCTATGCTATAAATTATAGCCTATGTGTTATTCTGATGTATAAGCAACATTAATGTACATTTTTATTAAAATCCATTCAGTTGTTTTTGCATGAAAGACGACCAAACATCCTCACAAACTTTCGCATTTATAATATATATCTAGATTATAAGCATGTACAGTAAATTCTCAAAACCTCTGCACTCGGTAACCCAGCAGTCCGGAAAACTCGGCCCTACCCTTGCTGGTCGAAAAAGCTCCATGTGTAGACTCGTACAGTATATTTCCAGATTTTCATGTAGTAAATGCTCTATGACTTCATAAAATATGTAATTTTCTTTTGTTTAAGGGAATTTGGGCAGTTTATTTTTTATTGTATTCTAAAGCAAACAATACATGCAAGTGCAGTATAATATTTTCTGAGAAAACACTTGTATTTATTCTTTATTAATCCCATTCTCGATAACCTGGCATTTTCACAAACTTGGACACCCTTCGGTTCCTCTTATTCCGAACTTTTCGTACAATCTGTATCTTTTGAAATGTAATATAAAATGGTTTTCGTAATATCATTTGTAGCTTAAATTTTTACGTTGTTTTTAATACAATTCAAGGAACAGTTTTCATAACAAAACTTCGTTTTATAATAAATTTCTGAAGTTATTTGATTACAAAATATATTTTAACTCTAAAGTAATGTCTAATAATGCAAAAACTGCACTTCAAAGAGTATTTCTAGGAAAAACATTTAATGCATAGTCAAAATTTCTATGCGCCATGCACTTTAGAGGTTTATTTTCTTCAGACATTCCAAAACCTTAATAGTTCATATAAAAAGATATGTCACTTCGGATAATAACTGTCTGATTTTACCCTAAAACGTAAGCTTACATTTTGGAAATTCATTTTGTGTTTTAATATTAAATTTCAAACTAAAACTACAAAAAAACAACTTCATATTGTTTACCTTTTTGAATTCTTAGCAATTTCTTGAGTATCAAAAGAAAGCTCTGTATTATAATTATAGCATATTATTCTGACATTAATGAGTGCTCAAAAGAGAAGAATAGAAGGAAGTTTTGCATTGAATAGGTTGGAATAGCTTTGGAAGCATTTATGGATTTATAAAAAGCCATGCGTTGCTATGAATATCGGAGAAGATAGGTCGCATAAAATCCTTCTTCGGCATGGTAATAAAAAACAAACAAAAAAAGAGAACAAGCTCTACAAGAATGGATTTATAGATTTGAATTATACAAAGGTATTTCTTAGTACATAAAAATGGGCATTTATGATATTTTGTGTGACAGAACAGTGCAAAAGTGAGATATCAACATCGTTAAGGCGCTATGTGGTCATCAAGAGGATGTCTTTATGAATAATATGAACTCCATGCAAGAGATACTTTCATTTATATAAGTACGTTTCGTTTATGGATTAGTCAACATAATTTAATTAATGATTGTCAACGAAATTAAAATTTCCCTGCATACCCAATGGGATTGGCTTATATAAACTAATTTTAACGTTTATACTATGAACTCTAATGCAATAAGCATAATTCGTGTTTTAAAGGTTCATTGAAAAATTCTAGGGGTTCATGAGTTTCCACAAGAAATTAAAAATTTGTAATAATTGTTTTCATTTCCGACTAGTTTCCTTTTCAGAGGTAGACATAATAATCTGCAATTCAATATGTTATCTCTCAAAAATTCAAAACATTACATTTCGCTAATTAAATCACACAAAATCTTCGCACATTCGCTTTTTCAGAAACTGAGCCATGGAATAGACTGCAGTTCTATTAGTCTCATCAAGTATTTAAGACAAAAGAATATTACATTTTGTTAATTTAATTACTAAAATTTTTTGAACAACGTCTATCTTAATCGGAGAAGAAAATAATGAATCGACAAAGAGGCAAAAAATCCACTCATGTGTTAAGTGGCTTATGTCAGGGAGGGCGAACCTTTATGGATCTACGTGCCATTTTTTTCAAAAGAAGTGTTTAATGAGATATAGACGTGCCGTCAAAAAATTTTGGCTTGTGATTATTGGGAAAATAATAAAGCTAAATACTAAGAACACACAATTCTTTATTTACTACGAAAAAATACTTTTTGCACTGTATAGTTGTAAATGCTTTAGTTGCTTGTACATGCACATCAAATTAAAGTAACATTACTGTTATGGTAGATTATGTGTCTGGTGGATGACAAATAACTTATATTAGGATTGTAAGATATTATACTTTCAGTAGAATGCATGCTCAATTGGAGTAATCTGCCAATCGGCTTTTAAGCAATTAACTATTTTTGCTGCGATTCACTGTTTTGACAAGATGATTTGTGATTTGTTTCAAAGTGACGTTTTACCGGCGATGTTCTGCATACCACTATTCTAGAACACACATAAAACACACGCCACTTTGTCGCCTTTACTAATAAAGCGATCTTTCTAAATTCAGCAAATTAGAAATTCTGTGTTAACTTACTACCTTGATCTTTTAATTTTTTTGCTGAACTAGCCATGCTAAATAACACTTAAAAATGGTAAATCTAACACAAATGAACTTTAAAACACAGTTGTGTCAATGAAATTGACTGTGCTATGCGTAGACAATTTTTGCATCATAAGCAATTGTAGTTCACGGCGTAACTAAGGGAAGACAATAACAAACGAGTGTGCTCCCCGCTGCACCGCGACCGATCACTAGTGTTTGTTCGTAATACTTTAGAGTGAACTTTGTTATTTTGAAATAAAATACAAACCTTTTTATACAGCTGGCGTACCCAAAATATTGTGCCACGTGCTATGAATGGCACGCGTGCCAATTGGTTCGCCATCCCTGGCCTATGTTGTAGCTATAGAATATTTCGTATACATTAAATTTATGTTTGTATTCTTTTAGTTAGGACGCTATCTATGAGTCATTGTGTGTTAATATTATTAATTATACTGAAGAATACTCATTACTCGTACATTAATTTATATTACGATAATTGTTTTTTAATATAATGTAACTGCATTTTGCATCTTATTTTTCCATTTTATCTCCTTATTTTTACCAAATATTACGAAAACAATGTCTCAATATAAATTAAAAGTTAATACCGCTAAAAACTAAACCCATTGATTTTTAAATACAAATTATCAGGTTATTTCTTGCTAGATAACTTTGCGGCAAGCCTGTAAAAACTGCTAGTAGTGATCTTTATTAAAAGCAACCTAGTTTTCCTGTAAAACGTTTTAAATCCTGTTTTTTTTTAAATTCCTTATTATTTTGTAAGAAATATTTGATCTTACCTAGCAACTGAGAAAAGGAAAAAGTTTGGCATCATAAAACTAGTTTAATTTCACATTTCAGTCCTATGTATTTAAGTGCAAATTTAGTAATATTGATCTTTATTTTTCACTAAATGGACTACATTAACACTATTATGGTATTTATATGTTGTACATAGACAGCCTATGTATATTTGGCTTACAGCTATCGAATTTTTTAAATTTATTTGTAAAAAATAAACCTCTAAAAATCACATCATTTTAAAATTTTACCATACTCTAGTATATAAATAAATACATTTTCAAGCTACGGTACTCTCTCTTACTATAATCCTTAAATCCTGCGTACAAATTAACACAGCTTATTGATTATATCCTGTACCTAGTTGCGCTATTCTTCATGGTACCTCATTTTGGGACCAGTTTCTATTGAGATAATGCCTGGTTCTATATGACTTATATATCTCTGGATTGCCTCCGTGTTGTTGAGTCTTGTTTGACTAGCATGTTCATCAGATTTTTCGCCAATAGAACATGTATGGGTCAGTATTGCCCATTTTAAGATGTTACAAAACTGGAGTGATAATCAATAACTGTCTTGCAAAATGTATTGCTTTGCATAAATCTATATCACTCAATCATCTACGTATAAATTGGTGAAAGATTTTCTGATTTTGTAAATATCTAATTAAAACATTTGAGAATAAAGAACCAATTATACAGGAATAATCCAAGTTTTTTTATTATTACCGTAAAATCTGGAGTATAACGCGCACTTTTAACACAAAAAATAAGATCGAAATTTACGGGTGCGCGTTATACGCCGGGTATAAAAACGGTAGTTTTAAAAATTAAAAAGGAAATGAGCATAAAAAAAACTAGGCTTCTACTTACATCAAAATACAGTTTATTTAAAAGAGATGACATTCTTAATTAGCTTAAAGGGTTGTAGTTCTAGAAGTATACTATTTATTCAAAATCATGTGGGATAATACCTCGAATAAATTACTTCAAAACATAAAAATATTGCTAGGTTTCTTCGTAAAAGAAGGGGTACGCGTTATACGGTAAATATATCTTAAAATCAAAAAATACAGCTTGGAAGTATAGGTGCGCGTTATACGCCGGATTTTACGGTATACTGTCTTTGGAAAAAAACAATTTGCTTAAAATGAAATATTTTTTCTTAGTTTTCTAATGGCTTTCTCTTTTAATTAATCGAAAACTGTATTTAATTAAATTATCAAATTGTATACCTTTTCCCAAGATGTATTTAAAATACATAGGTTAATATTTCACTATATTTTCAACGTGAAATATATTTTATGAAATTTTGAAAAATTCTACATACACGGCTAAGGATTATTGTGAATTGAATCGACAATTTATTCTCCTAGATTTGCGCATACCATTTTTCCGTTTTTAATTGAATTAAATATTTCATTAAATTAATTCTTTTACATGGGGATTTTTGTAAAATTGAATAACCTTTATGTTACAAAAATTTATATTAACTTTCTTGATGAACAATATAGTAAGTTTCAAATTCTTTTTACATCTATCATTCTTTTTCTGACTGTAGGTATCTTTATACGTGCTATTTTCATGAAGTTTTACTGGAATGTCTGTATTATTATCAATGAGTATTGATAAAGTACATGTATAATCCAAGCTGACTAATATTTCTGCCATCTGAAGGTGAACAATAAAAAAGAGTTTAAAAATAATGCAAATAATAACCTTAAAAATACATTGTATAAATTGAAAGGAAATTTGTCCTTTGTAAATCTAATTTATTATAGAATCATTGTATGGAAATCTCACCAGTGGGAAAAAATGAAGTTAATGATAAATTCAATTGAAATTTACTATATGGCTCCATGTTTATATGAACAAGAAAGTATTCCATGATTGTTTGGAACAATTCGATTCTGACTTATAGCTTTAGCATAAATTGTGCATTGGCAAAAAACCCAGCAAATAATAATTACTGTGATTACAAATGGTAATTTTCTACAGAATGAAAATTTTCAAAAAATTCTTAAGATATCCTACTTGATAATCAACTCAAAACGATTCACTAATGTTGAAATGGGATTGACTTTATATCAACTTGATGAGTTTTAATTTGCAATATAACACGCATTATAAATCTATTATCGAAGAAAGATTTATAGCGAATATCTTAAACAAAACTGTGAGAACATTAATGCAATCCTAAAGTTGAAGGTTTAAATTTTCCTTTTCAATTAACTGAATTGCACACTGTTAGCAAAACAAACTAATCATTGAAATAAAATTTGTCTCTTAGGGCTACAAATATATGATTCTTGATTTTTTTAAAAAAATTTTTTGTTAAATTTTTATTTTTCGGTTAAAAAATGTTTAAGTTTATGAAAAATTATTTTAACTAATAAGTTATTATGAAATGCATACATTCAAATAATTTAAATATTTTTAAAAATAAAAGCGATTATTATGTAGTTTTTTTAAACAATATTATATAAATCAACCATGAAATAATTTCTAAATCAACTTTGATCAAAATGGAATAAATTGATTCGTATAAATTAAAGCTAATTACACCTGTTCCGAACAATTTATTTGTGTTTACAAATACCACGAAAATTGGTTACTTCGTTTAAACAATCTCTCAATCTCTTAGAATTTCAATCGAATGTTTCTTTTACCTTGCTGGCTGAGCGAGTATGTTTTTTATATATATATAATCTTTGTTATTGCACTTGTAATACAAGTAACATATTTGAATTTAAAATAAACCTCTGCATTTCTGTTGCTGGCGATATATTGTTCCTATTTTCTCATTACTAGTGCTCGATTGATGTGTTTGAGACTAATTATGCAATATCTATGATCGTATTACAATTTAAATTTTCAGCATGATAGCATCTGATGCATGTTATAAATTTGTTAACATTGCGCTTTTGTACGTTTGCCGATATTCAATTCTGTAGGAGATTAATTTTATGAAAATAAATTTTTCACTGTAATAGAATCAAATTTTTCTGGACTAGTTATTGAAACTTCTTAAAAAAGAACCTTAATTATTATTTTTATTTTTTTTTGCATCTTTGTCTTATATTCTTTTTGAAGTAAAGAACTTATTAACATGAATTATACAATCAAACAATTACTTCACTTTTTACCATGCACATATTTACAAATTAGAAAATTCTTTTTTTGTTCTTTAATTTCCGGCATACGTTTCTTAAAAAATTGCACTGTGATTAATTCCACAGTTGCGATTGTTTCTCCACCACCCCTTTAACTATTTTTAAAAATATCTATAAATTGCATACATCAAGTTCAAAGCCTTTTCGAAAAATATAATTTTATAGTTTTTAAAGATCTTATAAGAGAAAAATATTATAAATCGGTCGATGATAGTAAAATAAAATTTGAGGTTAATTGTCTTAGGTTTGAATGATAACATGGTATGGTCAAGAGCAGCTGTTTAAGAGATTATGATAATATAAGTGAGTCTTACATCGGAAAATAAGTTGTTATTCTATTTTTTAACAACCTATTTATTAATCTAATTTAATAGCTTTTTGCAAAATATTAATAACTTATCAAAACATATAATAAAGTATTATGTTTTTTTAATATATAAAGTATTAATTTTTTAAAAGTATAACAAGAGCCTGATGAGTTTGTGAGGAATACTAGGACGAAATTGCATTTCTACAAATTTTACGATAGAATATGCAAATGATTAACTTTTGGCACACAATGATTGACTGGCTGGAGCTTCGGCGCATCGCAATGAAACATCTTGATGGCGTATAAAACAGAGAATATTCCAATGCTAAATCATACATGCCAATAAGGTATGGCGATTCTTTCCGAAAAAGATCGATTTTTAAATCGATTCGAATCGTAACCTGATGAATCGATTCACAAAAAAATCGAGGTCTAAAAGATAGATTTCTAAAAAAAATCGTTTTTCAAGTATGCATTAACAATGTAAATATAAATCCATTTTATGAAAAACAAGAAAGATACCATAATAAAAGATCTCTTAGCAGTAAAATCAGGGAATTTTTTAGTTCAGGGAATTCGACAATTACAATTATTTTTAGTACCATATCAAAGTATCAGGTATAAAAGAAAACATTTATTTTCTAAATGTATTTGTTACATTAAAAAGCTTAGAAAATAGATAATATAGCTTAGAATTCCCAATGCTTAATATCTAAGCTTTTTAAAATCAATAGTCTGTCAAGTCTACTGGGATCCAAGTGGTTCCGCTCATCACTTGCGATGTTGTCAGCAATCGAAAAAAGGCGCTCACAAGAAACAAATGATCCCACGATACTTATAGCGATTTACTTACCCTCAATTACTTATTATTCCGTAACAACCACTACATAAATATAAATATTTATTTCGCTAATCACATTACATTACGACAGTCAGTCAATCAAGGCATAAACATATGATGCAATATCAACAAATACAAAAAGTCAAAGCTTACAAACGTAACTTTTTATAATGAAACTAAGCACACAGGCATCTCGCGAGTTTTTAAGTAATTAATCCTTTAAGCACCAACACCGTAATATTACGGATTTTAAACAGTACATTCAACTAGTTGTAAATAATATATTTTATGATTTTTACCACAAAAGAGAAAAAATCGAATGTCGATTTTCTAGGATGAAATATCGGTTCACGGAATCGATTCAGTGCTACATATCGATTTAAAAAATCGATTTTTTGGCCCGAGAAATCGATTTTTCGATTAATCGATCTCAGATCGCCCACCTTAATGCCAATGTTATTCCATCGACCCACATGGACTTTATCAATGCCTCGCAGATGTATTCTGAACTGTAGGAGCATATATCATCCTTTGAGAGAAAACGAACTGAAAGAACAAGAGCTATCAAGTCGCAAGGTAGTTTGATATTTGGATGGGAGTGATATTATCATCCCACTTCACTGGTAAAAATGGGAGAGCAATGGCAGTACATAGCGTCAAAAAAGTAACCTCCAAAAGAACGACGACAGAATTCGAGGACGGAGACTATTGCACCGACTACCCACCAGCGTTACACGCTGTCAGAGCTCTTGCATTGGTGACGGTGACATTCATTCTGAAATATCACGGAATGGAGTATAATTGTTTTCATTGATGAGTCTCCCTTTTAACTGAGCCTCAATGACTAGACAAAATGTGTCTGGACTTCGGTAGGATATTGACCTGTTTGTCATTTACCCCTCAACCTGAAAAATGGGAGTTATGATGTTACGTACCATTTTATTTTTTATCATCCTTGACACTCTTACATTATGGTGGTACTTCAACGAGATCCTACGTCCCGCAATATTGCCATTTCTTTTACTGACATATGGACCTGCATTTATACAGAATAATACTTGGATGTACACTCTGATAAGCAGACTCCGACTGTCCCTGGATCTCTCCGATTCAATGTGCCAATTTGAATGTGCATAGCAAGCAGTCAAGAAGAAGGATGCCCGCTCACTCTACGTGTTGATACCCAGCCGTATAACAACTTGCATCGGAGCAGAAAACAGTCAATATACTGTTGATTTTTTTTTTTTTTTTTTTGCTCTTGCAGCTGCATCTCCTGAATAAAGCATTCAATCCCTATGATACTTTTAATTTTTTTTATATATTTTTATTACCTTTACCGATTTTCATACAATTTAAAGAAATACTTCTTGGTACGTTACTTTTTATGTTCTTAAGTGTATCTAAGCTAGATATATCTAAATTCCGAAAGAAATATCCGATGAAATTTTTTATGATTTATTTTCAAATTGTTTTTCGAGATAATTTTACATGTTTTTCTCCTTCTGCTTTTAATTATTTATACATTTTGTTATCAGTGAAGAAGTCATTTGTTGGTGTGAATATATTGATGTATAATTTTCTCATCTCACAATTGTGTAACATATGGTATTGTATCTTGATAGACAAAAACCTTTTACGTTATTCTTCCTAAGATAAAAATTTCAAAGATTAATAAAGAATAAAACAGTAATAATTCAGTGACCAAGGTTGCGAGCTACGCCTCCTGAAATATTCAACTATTCTAATTTGAGTTCTAATTCCATTCAAAATACATTGTACTGAGTAATGAATCTGCTGCATATCAAACATAATTGAATTACTCTGAATCCTTAGGGAGAATCCTTAAAGGCTACATATAGCTTTCATGTACTTTTTAGAATGATGCATTACGAACGATTCTATTAGGCAAGTTACCACGGTTTCTAATAAAAATTAAAATAAAAACAGAAAACGAGAATTTAAATGAAATTTTTATAATTAGAAGTACACGAATAATAAAATAAGCATCAGCTATTTGGCCTAAAGGGAAGAAAAAATAAAATACTGTGCTAAATAACTACTTAAAAACGAAAGCATTTAAAATTTCAAATGAAAAAAAAAACAACTTATAGAGTGTTAACATTTTTAAGGGAAACTGTTTCTCTGTATTTATTCCAAATTCATCTTATTCCTTATTACAAGCTATTACAAACATACTCCTCTATTTAGTACGTTTGTTTGGGTGTAATTTGCCATCGATAACTGCAATTTATTCCATTCATTTCATTTCGCTTGCTTGCGTTTCAAAAAGAACAAGCCATTAAATAGCTCTGTGGAAACTTCCCATTTGTTTATCCATGTATGCTACTTTAATTGCGTTCCCTAACGAATGGGATACTCAGCCTCTAGTCAGGAAGCAATTAGCTTGAATTGAAACTTGGGCGTTTACGTCAACTCCCTCGTTAAAAGGCAGATTCAGTAGAACGCTAGAAAAAACACGTGACTATTTATAGGCTTTTCTACATGTCCACTCAATCTTCGAGAAATTAATTAGTATTCTGTGGAAGGTCTCGTGCGTATTCTATACATGATTGGTTCGTGCATATAGGTAATGTAATTATATCTCTCTGCCATTAAACGTAATAAGACCGTTATTTGAATTTTTTGAAACCTTTCTTTTACATGATTACGAATTATTGCTAAAAATGAATAAATTTCAGTTAATAAAGTACATATGCAAAAGTATTGCAAGTAATTGGACATTTATGGATAAATATTAATTATTCCAGAAAGATATGAATATATTCGCTGCCCCTACCTCAACTCAAAAAGTGCAAGAACTAAGGTGAAATGCAATGACTTGATGTCAATTCTTTTCTGACTAGATATCTGATTGCACTTGTTGGTTGATCGACAGATGGACAATTCAAAATCCTTCCGAATTGGTAAAAATGATCAAGCAGTGTTGGTTAAATATACCCTGCTTTCAAATTATCGAAACGGTCCGCCACCAGATAGCAGTTATTGTGACAAATTCGGTAAAACAGCCTTTTATGCAAGACAGAGAAACGTAAACGAAGACTGCTTAGAGAAAGTAATATGTTTACTTACCCCTGTGTACAGTAATTGAACCAATTGCAGTACATTTTTTCGGTAGTTAGTCGAAAAACTCGATAATTGCTGTTTTGAAAGGAATAGATGAGAGTCGGGTATTATCCCTTAAAGACCCAACCCGCACGATCGTGCGGGTTAGATATTCTTATACGTTTTTGCTTCTGGAATAGTCGTATGTAAGAAAATCACGAATCTAACGATTGATCCGGTTTGCAGAAAGTGTAAAGTGTTACTTTTTATCAACAGACGATGGTTGTGGTCCATGTTTTACTTTCAGCTGGAAAATCTAGCTGTATTTTCGAATACAACGAAAACACATCTTTTTATCTGCAGTAAAAAGGTAATTATCAATATATTTGTAAGTGCTTCGATACAAATTTTTGTATTAATGTTTAAATCATTGTAAAATAGAAAAAATATTAGTTATACTCTATTAATGTGGCTTCTAGGGCTCGGTATTTCCTTACCCGCACGATCGTGCGGGTTGGTCGTTACTTGAGTCACTGCAACTGTAAAGGTAAGTACTTACCATGCGAATTTTCTTTTCTGTTTCAATAATTTTGATGAAAGCTTACTTAAAAATGAAATATATAGTTATAGAATTAATACCAAATTTTCTTGGGGTCGCCGTGGATCAGTCCCTTTTTTTTTTTTTTCTCTCTTTTTTTTAATTAATTTTCTTTTCCATATATTTGTAGAGGAGTATGGCATTTTTATCCTCTCCACAGATATCTGCATCCATATCTCTTCCCCCCCCAAAAAAAAAATCTGGGTTTTCAGGAGGGAGTTAGTATGGTGTGTGGTTTAAATATATATATATAAAATTTTCTGATACAGTTTACTATTTTTCATGGAATACTGTGTTAACTGTTGACCAAAAACTTTTTTAGGTGTTTAAAAGGAGAATTCTCACAGAAGAAATTTTTCAATTGATGAATAAATCAGACTGAACTTAAATCAAAACTTAGTGATCTCTCTGATGATGACAATGCTGCGAACAAAATGAATCGCCTATACTGGAAGGAGAATCAAGTTCAGATGAGAGCGATGAAGAAACACATGGAAATACTTGAAATGGAAAGACAATTTTGGATCATTCTTTACCATAAATGTATCTTGAACACATTCATTACATTCAGTTAGCTGTTACAAATTCTTGGCTTCTGTGTAAACAAGATGCAATATCAAATAAAATTCCTCTAAAAATCAAAATGGACCGCTTAAAATTTTGAGTTAGGGATAGTTTAAGCGTTATCAGCCTCTCCACCTACTAACAAAGGTATTTTAACTGATGATGAAGATAACAGTGTTGTAGTTCCACTTTCGAAAAATCGAAGCGTTATAATCTACCTGTTCTCTATGTCATGAATTTTATCCTGGATATTCCAGGATAAAAGGCTTGACATGTATAGCCATTGTTGATGTGTGGATGACATTTCAAGGTCTCGCAAGTGTAGATTTGAAAATTATGAAAGCAGTTCGGAAACATGTGAAAAATGCAATGGTTATTTATACTTATCAAAAACAAAAGAAAGGATTTTGTAGTTAATAAATAATGAATTAATAAAGGAGTTAATTATACATCAATAATTTCCTCATTTGTAACAATTTTAGTTGATTTAAGATTGTTTCTTCTATCAACTTAGATCTAAAAGTGTATAACTCGTAAAATTTCACGGGTGACCTGTTTCACAGATAACGCCCAACCCGCACTAT
>BMAV01000521.1:79850-130944 GCA_019973955.1 Trichonephila inaurata madagascariensis | reverse complement strand
ATACAGGCGAAATATTATTATAATAGAAGCATTTTTCACAAATGGAGAACATTTTGAAAAAAAGTTTATTCTAAGTTAATTTTTTGCCAAAATATTGCATTTAAATAACTTTTTTTTTGCCATAATGTCCTTAAAACAATTTTATACAAGTATTCTAATCTAAGTGACACTAACTATCATGAAATTTATCCATTTATGCGCTTTTTTAAAATCACGGTTCCGAACGTAGTCGGATACCTTAAAGGAGAAAGCTCACTATCCAAATAACAAAATATTGCCTGCTGCAACTTTTTTTTCGTAAAAGTTAGTGACATTCTTTTTTGTAGTATTTTTTTTCTTCAAATATTTTCTTTTTAACTATTGGAGAATAAGTATCAATACATTATCTAAACATCTTTGCAAAATATTGAGAAGAAAATTTTAGTAGAATATTAAATGTTTGATCCTACATTTTACTATAGCCAACGCATTTTTAAAAATCTCCCACAATTTAGAAACTTTAGGAGGATTTTTACGAAATTTGTAGTTTTAGTTAATATTATATTGTACTAAAAATCAGTTTTCAAATAAAAAACCCTGCTTCCATATTGAGAAAATATTTATTTTTAACCAGTTGAGGAGCCGCTTAAGTTTTCAGATTAAATCTCAAGAAATAGATTTAAAGAAAAGTTTAAAAAAATGCTAATATAAGCAATAAATAATTTGGATAAAATTATAGTTTCTAATTGCTCATGAGACAACTGGTGAAGATTTCTATCATCTGAAAATTACAGATCGTTTCAAAATTCCTGAATTCGTACAAAACTAATAAAAAAAAGAGCTTTTAAAAATCAATTCGCATTTTCATTCTTGTCTTAACTTTTATTAACTGACAATTAAAATCAGAATGTCAAGAAGAACCAAAAGTTATCTAAGAAATGTCTGCAATAAATTGTTTGATATATAATTCAAATTTTATTTATTACGCGCAATCAATTTTTTGGGTACGTTATATAAATAATATGTGCCTATTGAGTGTAAGTTTATTTCGTATAATAAGGAGTTTTCAAGTTTTTACAAAACACGGTGATTTGAAATGATTTCCAACAAGAAATCCCTAGAGTCATGAAGTAGAAAATATTTATGAAGAGCTTTACTCATATTATGGAACTCAAGGAAGAATAAATATATCAAATATTTTTATTTAGTGCATGTACTTTTGATTGTAAAATTTCCATATTTAGTGAAAGAAGTAGATTTTTAAAAATAGTTAGAGAGACATTTTCATTACTCTTTACCTACTTTAGAATTTTGTTATTTTTGAAGCTTGTAGAAATTTTATAAATATAAAAACACCATCTAAATTATTTATATATCCTTTAGCGTAAAAGGAAGAAAGAAAATGCACTCTTAAAAAATAAATCAAAAAATTTTATAAGTGAAGTTGCAGTTTTTCAATTATAAAATGTCTCCTTTTCAGGTATAATGTGCTCATGACACAAAGAAAACACATGTTGTCACGTAATTCAAGCATGTAACATTTAAGAAGACAGATTAAAAAGAATTATGGACTGCAAATATTTCAATAAATTAATAAAATAATTATAAATAAGCACTTGAATTTTTAAATTAATTATTTTGACAAATTATTTTGAAATCAAATATTTTTAATTTCAAATATCAAATATTGTTTCTCCAATTTTTTTACTAGTATGCTTCATTTTTTTTATTTATAAACGAAGCAAAATTACGTTAAAACAGGATTTAGTTTCTAATACATGCAAAATTTTTTCCTTGTTACTTCAGAGATTCAGCTTCACATTGTTATTTTATACTTCGTACTAATGTATGAAAATATGTTATTCAAAAGTGAATCTTGTTTAAAAATAAATTAGAATCCAGTTCAAAATATATAATAATGAGTTAGAATGGATTAAAAAAATATATCACGTTTGAAAATTGCAGAATGTCGATTTAAATGATTTTTTCTCGAATCACTTATCAAACACAAACATTAGCATGAACTCCAGAACGAGAAAAAAAGAAAGAGAAAAAAAATTAAAGAAAAATTTCAAATGCATTTTAAAATTTCTTCAGAGAATTGCAAAAAAAAATTTTAAAAATATTTTAATATAATTTATATTCTAAATGTAAATGTAATTTAAGTGGACGTTTTTTGAAATTTTGATAGAATTTCAAAGAGAGAAAGAACTATTGTTTTTTTTTTTAAAAAAGTTGTTGATTGATCATATTTTAATCCCAAATTATATAATTGTGTTCTGTATTCTTTTTTTAGAATAGAAATGAAAAGTAAAAAGAAAAGTCTAGAAGATGATGCATGTTTCCTAAAAAAAAAAGGAAAAACATCCAAAATACCGAGAAATCATAAACTGATAATAAAATTCTCTGATAGTACATAAAAACACATTGCCTGTGTGAAGTCAACACCCGAAATCTTTTCTTTATCTCGTCTCATTACGTTGTGCGCACAAAGATATTGCGCAGCGCTCACATCGGCTCTTCTGTTGATGAGCCGTTCTCCCCGCTTCGTCGTCGGAAACGTCACAGCAGTGATCTCCTTCAAACATAGCAAAAAGGTTCTTTCAGCTGCAAGCGATTTCGCACCCTCCCTCGCCTTTCGTCTGCGTCACCTATGAACCTGACCTATCCGAAAGTGGAAGACGGGGGAATCCATCTCAAATAATCCCAGGCGAGTTGATTCTTCTGTTTGTCGTTTAATGTTGTTTTCACCCATTCGCTCTTATTCTCATTTCGATTAGGGACAAATGTTGTTCGTACTATTGAAGGTTAGCGGTTACAGGGAACCCGCAGCGAAATGAAAGGTTAAGATCGTCTGCGATTTATTACAGCGTATGGTAGGGTTTAAATGTTTGCAGGCTAAAATTCGTTCTGATGTAAATTCTACAGAAAATGTTTGAAGGTTTTGCTGCTCGACATGGTGATTTAGTTGATAGATGACAGCTGGCAGGTTTCGCTGTTTGTTTATTCTTGCTGAGTTGTTGTTGAGGGAAGATGAAAAAAAAAAAAGGGATGAGGATGAAATTTCTATTGCTAAAAAATATTCGGTATTTTTATAAGATTTAATTCTGTGTGCGGTTTAAAATGCACAATTTGTAAATGAAAATCAAGAAACGATTGCACTATTTATAATACACAATTTGAAAACAAAAATTTGGCTTGCATGCAAATTTTTTTGTGAATTCTGTAAAGCAGTTCCCGAATAAATTAAGTGATTATTACTTTTGGATGCATGCTCTTGATTTGTCAAAGCTCATTGCACTACTCATTGAGTGATGTGCAAATTATTGTATCATAGTTTTGGCAATTATATTCAGATTAAAAGTATTATAAAAATTTAAAAAAATGGTGCATGCAACTTAATTTGAAATCTTATTTCAATTCATACCATTTTGTAGTTTATTTGTTGATGCCTTTTTTTTCTAAACCGGAATGAGTAAGACAAAATAGAAAATATATTGCAATCAGATGAAAGAAATAGTCGTTATCTAATTATCTTAAAACAGAATCTTATTTAAATTATTTATGTGTTGCTATTTCCATAGAAATTTTAAGTGTTTGTGAGTAGGAATATATTTACCAGTTTTACCTATATCAGTATTAACATACTTTCTTTTTGTTATTATAACTTGTATTACATCTGTAATGAAAATTTAACTTTCTAATTTCCTTACAGAATATTGCTACTATTTGATAATAATTACACTACTTGATAGTTAATTATTGCTCTGTATTGATACTATTTACTTTCACAAGTTTTGTTTTCTGAATCGCAAAATTGTAGCTAAGATTAATTGTTGTATGATTAAGAGTAAATTTATCTAAATGCTATGTTTCGAATGTCTTTTCTATGGGATTAACCGCTCAATTCTTTTAGAACCTATAATTTAAAAATTTAGCCTATCGAATACTTTCCTTTAAGTCTAATAATTTTAAACAATTAATGTGTTTGTATATGTCTGAATAAAAAATTATTTTTCACTAGATTTTGATTGACGCACAATGTATCCCTACATTTATTATGTTATCGAAAATACTGCTATGTATGCATGTTGATAATTAGTATCTTTCAGACAATACTTTATAGAAAGAAGCAACAGATTTCAGTAAGATACATTTTATTAGTTATCGTTTTAAAAATTAATTCATTCCATAAATATAAATAAATATACCTATTTTTGAATTCTGATTTTAAATTATTATACATTGGATTTATTAAAACTAATGAAATCTCATCCATTTCAATAAATTTATCACAAATTATTACAATACACATGCTATTTAATAATGTGGAGAAAGATGATCATCTTAAAAACATGAAGAGAGTGAAATGTATGCTGATAAAAGTATCATAGGAATATTGACATTTCTAAAGGAAAAAACAACATTTAGGGGAATATGGGAAAACTCCAATTTTTTAACAGATTCGATATACCGAAATATCTTTCTCGAATAATTTCTTAAACTAGTTTTTTTTAGTTTACTTGCATTAAATCTGAAAATTATGTATTTTTATACATAATTGAAAAAACTTACAAGTAAAGCTACGTAATTTTGAAAATGTGAAATGTTTTCTCTATGAAGAAATTCGAACATAACATAATAACAAATAAATTAATTTAGCTTGAAATATATATATATATATATTTAAATCCGTGATCTTGGCATAAAAAATTTTACTGTTTTCTGTTTTGATATTTTTTTTTTGTCTCTTAACATTAGTTAGTGAAAAAGAACGAAATAATAGTAAATTTTCAAAATTTAATAGTTGTGTGTCTATTATTTTAATCCTTAATTTTAAAATGAGTTATAATACCAGTTATTTTTTATCTGTAAATTTATTGGTTGTCTAAGTGAAATGATAAATAAATTTTTATCGCCATCGAAAAATAAGTACTTAATTTGAGAAACTTACTTTTTATCAGTTCAGCTCATTCGAAAATATGAATGTTCCTTTTTTTAAAAGAAAGTAGAACAACAGCAGCAAGAGTATAAAAATGGTAGAAATATTAAATTATTTAAGCTAAACATTGACAAGAAAATTTGTGTGTTTTATCGCTAGAATTTGGGAAGTGGGCTGAAACTGAATAAATTATCCAAAATTGCCGTATTTAAAAAATAATTTAACTGCTATTAGCTCTATTTATTTTTTTCAGAGAATAAATTAGTATTTAGTTAAAATACCGAACTTCTGAGATGGTTGGGGTAAACAAAAAGTTAATGTAATTTATTCAAAAGTTTAAGCATGTTTTCTTATTTTTATAAGTTGTGATCTTTTAACTTTTCTTCTGATAGAAAGGAAAATTATTCAACAAAAATTTTGAACCCATAAATAACATTCATTGCAAAAACTTTATCATAAAAAATGAGTAGTGCAATGAGTAAATATTTTGAATATCAGATGTGACGTATGATAATTTTCCATGGGATATTTGCTCTAAAATGCTCTGATTGCTTGGGGAAATGTATTGTTTTCTTCGGAAACGTATTGTTCTCTATAAATTTTACAGAAACACCATTTGACTGCGTTTAAAGAATTTTATTTGTATTATATGATATTTGAATAGCAATTAAAATTTCTATTTGGTATAATAATATTTAAGAGAATAATTTAGAACTTTATAGATTCAATCCTTTTGAATGTTACAAAATGGTGTTTTTATTTTATCTATTGTAAAAAACTGTCCATCTTTTTAAAAAATTATGAAATTTTGTCTTTCTATTTTTAATTATTTTGAAAATAATATAAAATAGTTGTATCTTTAATGATAGCTTAGACAGAATATGGAATTTCGTTAAATAGCAAATGATATAACACATGAATCTAGGAAAATCAATACCAAAGCGTTTTATTTAAACAGAAAATGAGCGAAATATTTTAAGAATTAAAAATATTTCAAAAACGATTGCATAAATCATCAGTAAAAATAAGATTTGGTGTGACAGATACATATATTAGACAGTAGTTAAAAAAAGAAAAAGAAAAAGAGTTTTAGGGTTAAAAGAAACGCATGTTTTATTCTTTGAATACACCCACACCTCATGAATATGCATTTTGATATAATTATATGATTAAATATGTCCATCATTGTAAGTAATTCTAAGTAATTTTATCGGAACAAAAATGGTTTGCTTATGCGAGTTGTAATCAGTCTGATTGCGATATCGATATGTGTTTATGTTAGTACAGCTCACAGTTTCGCGCAGATGTCTTTCCTCTCTTTTTTTTTTAGTCAGATTAAGCTCAATATATCGTTGTTTTCACACACAAGAGAGTCTAGAATAAGTAATAAACAAAACATAGATAATCGTTAATGGGAATAATTTAAATTTCGATGCTTTAATTTGCATTCATTTCTGAGAATCTGAAATCATTTCGTAATTTCGTCTGTAATGTTTTGAATCTGGCTCGTGGTGTAACCAGATAAAAATGAACTTAATAGAATATTATTTAAAAGTTAAGTGTCAATATAAGCACATTTACATATTTATTGTAGCATGGTTCTATGTTAAATTATCAAGTATATTACGATCAATGCAAAAAACATTAAAATTTTTCTTTAAAGAATCTTGAATGCTTTAGATTAGTGCTCCGCAACTTTTTTATCGCCGCGGACCGGTCAACGTTTAATTTTACGGTGGCCCGCTGAGGGGGAGGATGTTGATTGTTTATATTTTAGACTGTTTTGATTTAATAATTTTAATTTAATTGTATTTAATCATGTCTTCTCAATAAAATATAGCTACACCAAAAAATGAATATAAAGTGATTTAATAAGGAATATTAATTTTCATAAAAAGTAGCCCAAACCTAAGAAAACCATACCACAGTAAATAAAAGAGAAATAATTTAATGTTTCTTATGCGGACCGGTAGTATTTGATCCATGGACCGATACCGGTCCGCGGACCGGGGGTTGCGGAACACTGCTTTAGATTGACTAGAAGTTTGAACTACTATTTATTGTCATGGGCATGATTAAATAAATGTGTTCTGAATAGTCTGAAAATTGTGTTTTCAAAAATGATCTGATGAAATCGTGGATATTCAAGAAAGGAATTACTGCCAAATCTGTGAAATGATTAAAGAACGTGAAAAAAGTGACTTAATTATACATTTATAAAATCCGAAAGCCTTGCTTTAAGATTATTTTCATGTCATTTTAGATTTTTAAAATGATTTAAAAGGTGTTATAAAGTATTTTATAAGCCCTGTTTAGCATTTTTAAATCCTTATTTTATATTTCTGATTATGATTAAAAACAGAAGTAAAGCAAGAAAGTACTTAATATTAAATATCCATTTATGTTTTTAAGTGCACGTTCTACTTAGAACCTGATAAGGAAAAAAATTGTTTATTAGTCATTTATTTTAAATCCACTTTCTTCGAAACGTTTTGCTTATTATATGAAGCAATTGCACACTTATTAATAATTAAGAAGTATGATAAAATATGGATTCATTTTCTGTTTTAGACTTTACCAAATGTATGTGACAGAATTAAAAAATTTTATTAGAATATTCTAATCAAAAAAGTTTTATGAAGTAAAATGAGTTGTATTATAAGAAGATAATAACTTCAAATGAAAGACTTATGTATTTCCTTGGAATTTACCAATTCACCAGAATCGATTTAAGAATTTTAATTAGAATTTTTTTTTGTTTTCAATCAATTGTAACTTTTTAAAATGTTAAATTTCCGCTCTTATTTAGATTAAATAAAATTATATAAGAAAGTGCAGATAAATTTATCCTTAAGAAAATATTAACTTTAAAAATGTTTTCCATAAAATAACTTTTAATTTTACAAAATAGAGGTCTACACAAAAATTTAGTGAAGATTTCTTAATTAAATTCATTTATAAAATTAGAAATAGATATATAAAAAAGAATGATGTTATTTATCTAAAAATGTAGAATATGTATATTTTACGCAATGGTAACATTAATAAGTGATCCATAAAATGACCAATAAAATTCAAAACACGTTCAAATACACAATAGTCAGGTCAACGAGCTTAAGGGAAATAAACATGTAGCATCATGAAAAATCCTGACTGCTCCGTTACACAAATGAATGAGGAGGTATATATCGTAGGACAGTAAGAGATCATGCTGTCACGTATACGTATTCCTTAACTGAACATCTGCGGAGGCTTAAGCAATAAGCCCTATATGCCTTGCTGCTTTGTATTTCTTGGGGTTGCTTTTTAAGGGCTGTTTGTGATGTCACGATACATATTAGCTTCGATCGTATCAATTTGATATAGATTCTCTGTTGACATCCTGTCTTTTAGAATGATGCATAGCATAATACAATATGTATTATGAAATGGCTTAGGTTGGATAATTCATATTTTGAAAAAAAACTGAATTATTGTTCCATAAGGATTTAAAAAAAAGTTCTAAAGTTTAGTTAAATTGACAGGTTTTTGCATTTTCTTTTATAAGTTGCACCCTTAAGATATTTCTATTTTTGATGTTTCCCTTATCAAATTTATTGAATTTAGGAAACTTATTTTAATTTGGTTAATTCAAAACTAATCAATGCAGTCAAAATCTGCATATAGTAATTTTTGATTACAGCAATTTTTGTTGTTATTTTTGCTATTGAGATAATAATGTAATGTTTTTACTAGTACAGTTATCTTATTGTACATTATAAAAATCAGTGGCTGTTAATATGCATTTTCGATTACTGTTGTAACATTGGTTTCCCAAATAAATGTGATTTATGCAATCAATTATTAAACTGATAGGTGTGTGACTTCCGGAAATACTCTTAATTTCCATGAAGAAATCGCTGGTATGTTTGTGTTGTTCAACATTGATTCTTAAAGTTTGTGCCTTCCCATAAGTTTGATTCATTTTTTTTTAATCAGAAAGGAGAGTCAGTAATCTGAATTATTATTTTTGAGGCTCTATTATTATTTTTGTTATATTCAATGGTTGGTACAATAGACAAAATGAAATAAAATAAATAAAGAAAAGAAAAAAAAAGAAAGAAAGAACCATAAAATGACAAAGAATAAAAAACCCATTCCGTCTCCAACTTCCCAGTAGCGTTCTCACAAACTCTTGAAGCATAGCGTAGGACAGAGCATAAGGTGAGTCCAGTCCGTAGGTTCCCAAGGATTGGAGAACATGCAGCAAGGGTCAATACGAACTTCTATTAAATGTAAATGCCTAGCAAGACAGTCATGACCAACAGCAAGGCGGAATTTTGAGACAGCTTTCATTCTAGTCCAGACGAAAATATTTTTGATGCTTTATAAGCTTAAAGGTTTAAATATAAAACTTTTAAGGTATCTGACTATTAGCGACAACCTTTTTTTAAAAGAATGGAGATAAGGGATTTTTTTTTTTATGGTTTTTCGATTTATTTAGTACATTTTAAGAAAAATATGCTAAAATTAAGAAGAGAAAAAAATATTATAAAATGGGAAAAAATGGGTAAGAATTTACAAAAAATTACATAAAGGGGCCCATTCTGTACAAAACGTTTATGAACGTACAAAATGTTGTTTTGCTATTCATTTTTGAAATGACCTTCAGGATAAGAGACATTTTAATTTTTTACAAAAACTAGAGCACTTTATCTTAGTGAGTATATGAAATTGCTTAAAAAAGCAGTGATTATATTCTCGTAAGAGACTGTAAATTTTGTAATAAAATAGTGATTGAAAAATCAGAAGGTTGAAACACTTCTACTATTAAACAGAAACGCAAAAAATTCAGTTAATTATTTTCAAGACTTTTTGAGCAATCTGTCTCCGTTTGAGCATTTTAAAAAAAAACATATTTCGAGTAAAATGCATTTTAAAGTATGGCATCTTGCTTAAAGTAGTGACATTTGCAGTTATTAAAACACATGTAGTTTTTGTTCCAGTGAATGGAAAATAAAAACCTTGGTATTTTTACCAAGCTAATAAGATTGGCTGTAAAATAAAATCATTAAAAAATTCTCAATTTTTGTCAAAATTCGCAATTTTAGGGTAGTTGGATACCTTAAACTTTTATTTCGAGTTTTTAAATAATACAATCCGTTTTCTACACTGTCATAAAGACGTACATGAAAGATATGTGTCAAGTAATGGTTTTTAATTTTTAATCTGTTCTTTTAAAAAAGAAAATAATACCCGTCAAAATGCAACGTCCACTTCCCTATATGTGTCTTTGTGCATATTATGACATTACATTGTATTACGCAATTCTGGCAGCATAACTCAACTATTTATTTAAATAAATATAAAGATTAAGAAATAA
The DNA here is from genome assembly GCA_019973955.1 of Trichonephila inaurata madagascariensis. Taxonomy (NCBI): domain Eukaryota; kingdom Metazoa; phylum Arthropoda; class Arachnida; order Araneae; family Nephilidae; genus Trichonephila; species Trichonephila inaurata. The sequence goes on along the minus strand of BMAV01000521.1, from coordinate 120,661 downwards.
ATGTTTTAAACACGCTTAATTGATGATAAATAAAAAAATAGAAACTTTTAGGATAAATGACCTTATTAGATTATTTGTGTAATCTTCTGAGTGGCAACATAAATTCATTTATAAACAAATGAGATCGTTTTCAGAAAAGCTAAATTAGAAACCAAGGATGTATATAATATTTTGGAACATTTTACTATACGAAATATTTAACTATATTTTATTGTATACAAAAAAATCTTTCTTCTATATAAGTAAGTCTGTAAATAAAATAAACTCTAAGGATTTAATAAAGTTTCACACAGTTGTACCTTACAATTAAGTAACTAATTAAAAACAAATAAAAATTAGCTGATGAACATGAAAGATTTTTTGTGTTGCAAATTTGCATTTATTCAAAAGATCATATTAAATGTTCAAAAAAATTCCCTTCTTTCCTTCAAATCATAGGTGATAGCTGATATAGTCAGACAAAAGAGTTCAAGGTCACTAAAAGAATTCTTTGAAAATATACAAAGATGACAAATAAATGCGAAATATTTATTTTTCCTGGCAATTATGGATTCGTACAATTGACTTGCGAAATAGCAGACTTTCCCTAAACCTGCATCGTCTTGAATAATCTATTATTCGAAAGTAAAAATATAGAGTTCGTAGAAAAACATATTTTTAATTTTATTCTGCTGTTTGAATACCAGAACTTAGTGATATTAATACGTCATTGGCTTTTTTAATTTGACTACTAATTATTAAATTTATACATAAGTGGATTATTTTTTACTGTTAGTAATTAATAGAGATGATTTCAATTCATTATTATTGAATAAAACCGATAAATCTATGCAAACTTTTAGCTGATCGAAAGACCGCAAATAAGATCCAGAAATAGATCTGAATGTTTGTGAAACTATTTCCATAAAAGGGAAGGAAATGTTCCAAAACAATTCCAAAGAATCATTGGTTCCAAAAGAGGCACGTACACTCATATGCATCTAAAATAATTATAAAATTATTTTAAATTGTTTTTATTATGTAATGGCTGCTTGAAGACAAGAGGTAAAGTAGACAAAATTATGATAATAATGTCACGAAAGAACGTGCTCCCAGTGAGGAAGTTTTAATGATGAATTTCACAGAGCGAATTAGAATTTTTTTTCTGTAACTAAAACTATAATAATCGAATTCGAATAGAACTGGATACATAAGCTATAATGACCATTCTGTATTTAATTTTGAAAAAATAAAAGTAACCACTATGAGAGAAAATTCATTTTAGAGATTAATTATCTATGTTAATTAACGTAATTGATATATTAACATAATTTAGTTCCATTTGATCCATTAAGATTGCAACCAATTGTCTCCAGTTGTGGCGAAAATTGAGGAAGTCATTTTTTTTATGACTTACATGTTTCCCAAAGAGAATTCAAAGCTTTCTCTACTTAACACCATGCTTACTTCCTATACAGCTATTATTTATTATTGTTGTAACGCCTGGAGACAACTGGACCCGGGACCGGGTCCTCGGGGGGGGGGGGCGCGGCTCGTTCTCGACTTTGGCTCAATAAGGTAATATCCAAATAATTTTAATCGTTAAATATTATTCTCAGACATATTCTCAGAAAAACTGGGAATTTAGAACAGTCGGATCTCTATATAACGAAATCGCTAAATCCCGGAAACAGTTCGTTATATGGAAAATTCGTTATATAGAGGTTCATATTTTAATATACTTTATAAACTACATAAAAAAAATTTTTAATTCATAAACACTACATATATTTATAAAAGTAATTATTCACACCTTTTTAAAAATTAATATATGTTTATTTTATATATCTTACCTATCAGAAGAAAAAAAAGAAAAACTGCAAGAAAAGTTTCTCGACGCCTTTATCCACTTCCTGAAGAATGAAATTTTTTTCTTTCATGTTCAAGCACATACGTTTTGTTATTTTCGAGCTATAAGAAACGAATTTACTAATACGACTGATCAATACTACAACTTAACGGAGACTAGTTCAAGGACACGAGACTCCACTGAGGGTGAAAGGGGATATCGAAGATGTTTCCAATGAACTGGACAGTGGGGGTTAAAGTTTGCACTTCTTGGATAAAGTGCCAGAATTCTATAGCTCTTGGTAAGTTAGGCACCTAATAAAACCAGTTCAAGATTTATGACCACCATAGAATGTGCTAGAAAAGAGAATAAATCGAAATGTCCAGAAATATTTTTTAAAAAATTGGGAAACAAAAATTGAATCCCAATAGAAAAAGTTCGTTATATAGTATATAGTTATCGTTATATAGTTATCGCTATAGAGTGGCTGTTTTACGAAGAAAATCGTGAAATGTTCAAGGTTCCAGGAAAAAACTCGCTATATAGAAAAATTCGCAATATAGAGGTTCGTTATATAGAAGTTTGACTGTACATGGTAACTGAAAACAGTGCCAAGGCTGTATTATTATGTCTTGTCTGTCTTCAGTGTCTGGACTTGCATCCATTCACCATTATTATACTCATTTATTCAAAAGGTGGCAGTCTGACGAGTCGGTTTGTGCCTTGGTTTGTGAGATTATCAGTCTCGCATATGTATTTGTTATTATTGTATGTATCATATGGGTTACCGCTTGTTCGGATATTTGATAACGTGTGCTATATACTGTCTGTTTAAAAGGGTCACATGTGAGGTCCACTTTTGCATACGGGCTCATGGCCTGAAGAATTCTTAAGATGTCTCTTCTCATCCATCTATTATTTATCTAAAATATCTTTTATCGTTGGAGGAGAACCACACATATCTGAAATTATTTTTCAAGATGAAATTGCTCTTCTATCAAGTGTAACAAGAATAAAAATGTTGATAAGTCTACGAATCAACTAATATGGTTGAGGACATCAATAACATTCCACATATGTCGCTGTTTTATTTCAAACGTGTTATTTCAGTCGTATTAGCTTACAAAATATTCCTTTTAAGCTAAAATCTGGGAGAACAACAAGCATTATATTATCTTTAATGAAAAGAAAGAAGAGCGGAGTGATGGACACTGTGTGGGTGTAACCAACCGCCATCCTTGATGGTCACGTTTCGCATTGTTAAACATGGAAGAACCACCTCTAATTGATGGAAGGCCATCTAACTTATTGAACACGAAATCCCGAAAGTATAATAAAGGTGAAAGGAGATAAAAATATGTGGAAGGAAGGTGGGATAAGAGAATAAGTCGATTTTTTAAGTCATCTATCGGTAAAAGTATCGAAGTATGGTTGCCATGACGATTGCTCTCGTTTGATAAACATTCAATTTACTCATCATGTAAAACCTTTTCCCATACCGTAAAAATTGAACACAAAGGGTTCAAGAAGAAAAAGAAAGAACACTGGGCTGTCGGATGTTAGCTTATGTAGAGTCAAGGAGGAGTTGATAGGTTTGGTAAGTGCAATGAATACGATAGAAAATATTTGACAAGCTTGCATGAGTTTTCTTGGACAGCTTTTCGGAATATGCTGTGAACAGATGTCGATATTTTTTTCGAAAAACTAATTCTGTGAGATGGATAGGGCGTATTTATGTGCTTATGAAATTTTAATGCGCTTTTGCTTTTTGGAGAACGAGATAGACGTTAATAATTGATGAATCACCTGGAAAGATTAGTAGGATCATGCACCGAACTATTAAACTCTTTATTGTGGTAGAAAGTTCGATGTTTTTGTTAATTATAATTATTTGCTATAATTGATTTAGACATGACTATCATGTGAGAAATCCATAGAAACTATTACAGCTCTAACTTGAAATTAGTAATAATAAAAAAAATGTTGAATCGGTGGAATTAAGTCGATTTTCAAACATATCATACGAAAATATGTTCCATTATTGTTCTTATTATTGATTTTCTGATGATTATCGTTTGCATAATAATGATTTCTATGATGGAACTTAATTGAAAAAATCTTGAGTAATTAAATGTATTATTTTATAGTTAAAATTGCTCACTTATATTTGAATGTGCTTTAAGAATTAAATCTCACATTTTAGGAGAACGCACAAGCACATACAATTTTTCTTTTAGTTTCGTTGTTAGATCATAGATGAGCACAACATGATGAATAAAATATACTAGCCTATTCACGAGATGAAGAAAGGCACAGTATTTGGTCCCCCTCCACATCACATCTATATTAGACGGCAGACTTAATCTGAGGGCATATTGCCTTATTGATTTCAAATCTTTTCTCCGTGTGTTCTCTTATCTCTAACATTAGTTAGTTTTGATGGAACCACACCCTGTCGACAGTTCGTGGTTTATCGCTCTTTGAACCACATTCTGGAAGTTCGAATCACGTTTGTGGGCTTCGAATAATTTTCCTTTTCGAAAATTCTCTGTTTTAACATTTATATATCGATTTTCTTTTTCCTAAAACATGAATGGTATTACATGAAACATGAAATTGAATTTAATAAGGAATAGTGATAAACAAAGGTTTAATAAAAAATAAATTAGTTTTAAAAAAAATAAATTAGTTTTAAAAAAAATAAAAAACACGCTTTTATAGTGAATCGAACTAAAAAGTGAAAAAATAATTCTTAATATAAGAATAAAATGATTAACGAGAAAATTAATGTCATTGGGATAAAAGCGTGGGGTGCTCTATATTAATTGCAGGGATTGCAATATCGGACCAAAAGTTCAATATCGGTATTCGGTATGTTTTAGATATAACGGTTTTGGATACCGGTTTTAATACCGGTAGTAGAAATTTTAGAAAAAGAAAGAAAACATAGCTGTTTCTTTGTTTTATATTTGCCAGTTTTATTAGAGAGTGTTGTTGTTTCTAGTGCCACATGTCTGACGTAGTCAGATCATTAGAGAGTGTAAATATCACAAAATAATTTGTAACTTATAAATTATAACAAAATATAAAGAATCACAAAAAAGTAAAAAGGGACATCCTATTCTTTTAAATCACAAAAAGTGTAAATATCACTATACAGTTTGTGGTACTATGAAAAATTTTTGAAATCTGATCTTATAAAACATAATGCATCGATTGCTCTGAATGATATGCAACAATAGTGCGAATAACACTTTCCAATTTAAAAAATATCGAAATATTAGCACTTTTTTCACAACTACAACCTTGTTTTCACAGATACGAATATCAGACTATGAATCCTGCGCGTGTGCAGTATCGCTCTGAGCTGTAACAGGATAATTTTGCCCCCCCCTTGGATGATTCCCATATTTTATCGCTTCTCTTGATTGTACAATGTAACTTTATACTCACAGGCTAATTAATTTCGCCCGTTAGTGAGACATAAAGACAAAAATGTATACTGTTTTGATATATTGGCAATCCCTGAACATATAGTGGATACAATTTTAAAAATTTCTAGTAAATACCGAAAAAACGGTATTTAAACTTGTGAATACCGGTATTACAAAATTGGACAAATGGCTCAAAATACCGTATTCGGTATCCCGGTATTGCAATTCCTAATTAATTGTTATAATTTCTTACTAGTTCTATTCCGAAATGCTGAGTTAGTGTAAAAATGTAGTACAAAGCACCCCACGCTTTTACCACAATGACATTAATTTTCTCGTTAACCATTTTATTCTTATATTAAGAATTATTCTTTTCACTTTTTAGTTCGATTCACTATAAAAGCGTGTTTTTTAGTTTTTTTTAAACTATAATTTATTTTTTGTTGAATTTATCCTTGAGTTTGATATTTGGAGTATTAATTATGTGGCTGCTTGAAATAGTCTTGCTCTTCAATGGATATTAATTAATGGGTCTGAAGGGTATTTATTCTCTCCGTTTACAGAGCCTAGGATGAGTCCCATATCGTTTTATTTCAAAGATTCCGTCTCTGTAGATGCAGGTCTAACAATAAAAGTGTGTTAAGAAGAAATATTGAATGTCAATCTTATTATCACCTTTTAAACGTATTGCTAAAAGGTTAATTCGTATCATCACTTCTAAACAATGCTTTTTTGAAATAAAAAAAATATTTAGCAGTTTGAACATAAATTTATCACCTTTTAAACGTATTGCTATAATGTTAATTCGTATCATCACTTCTAAATGCATTGCTTTATAAAAATAAAAAAAAATTTAGCAGTTAGGACATAAATTATTTTTATTTTCATGCACGAGTCTTTTTTTCCCCTTTCTCACACAAAGAACACTTTTTTGTTTGTTTTATTTGTATTAATAACAAGCATTTTCATTTTTAGGATTGCACCTTTTTAAGGGGTAAGGTCTTTTAGTCGCCATATCTAGAATTAGTCGCCAAGTTTGGAAATGGAGTATGGAATTTGTTGCCAAATTTGGAAATGGTATGCGTAATTAATCGCCAAATCTGGAAACGATTTTATGAATGCAATACTTAATAATACAGCTGAGAAAATTGAAATGATAATGCGTTTTTTATTAAGAAAAAATATTTTTTGGAAGTAAGTTTACAATTTCATTAGAACAAAAACAAAAGTATAAGTTAATGCTTGATGATTCGAACATTCTCGAATAAAGGATAGTTATAATTGTGATAATGTGAGGAAATCTAAATGTATTAGAAATAATTACATGAACAGTGGCGTCTTAAGGCTAGTGTCAGTTGGGTCGGGCCAGGCCGGGGGTGGGTTTCGTCTTGTTCTCGACTCGGCCTCAAAAAGATAATGATACGAATAATATTAATCGTCAAATGTTATTTCTTAAGATATTCTCTGAATAACTGAGAAATTAGATGACTCAAATCAGGTGTAAATAATTTAAGCTTGATGGGTATTGAAAATGAAATATTATTAACTATTGATTTTAAAACAATTTATGATTTTGCAAATTTAAAGTTTAAAAAAAAGAATCTTCCCATAAAACTCCATTTTAATGAGGATTGTTTTATGCGAAGAGTTGAAATGTATATGTATCAAATTCGATATAAAATGTTCCCAGGTGGCACCTATTTTTGCACAGGGTGCTGGGGCCTCAAGAAGTCTTTAGACGTCACTATACAAATACACAAATCATATTGTTTTATTTCAAAGTATTTCGATTTGAAGCAGTCGACTTCAAAGAGCACATTTGTGGTAAATAACAAATGGCAATTGAAATTGTTTTCGTATAATGTAAGCTTAAATTAAAAATTCGCAGATTGTTGATTATTAGTATTTGCCTTGTTATTTTTTTCCTTTTATTTATCATAGAATGGTTTAATGAATTATTAATACGAAAAATTACGTGTGCATTTATAATTGTACATACTATTGAACAGTTGCTAAAGAAAAACAAATTTAAACAAAACTATGTTTCTGGTCACGGAATCGCAGAATTAGAGATTTATTATTCAGTGAAGTGGTCGCACCCGAATTTTTTTCAATTATTGTGATCAAGTTTACTGTTCGAATTTCAAGCAGTATATTTTAAAGGAAAATCATATTATCAGTTTTTTTCAGAAAGTCCTTTTGAACTTTTTTAACCACGTATTTAATGTAGAAGCTGTAACATGTTATTTTGGTTTATAGAGTTATGATCAAGTAGTTAGAAATCCTGAAGCACAGCAAATTAGCTTCTGTTGCTATAGCAATAGATGAATCTAATAGTGTCATTTTGCAGTTAGAAATGTCACTGAAATGGATTCTTAGTTGAGGAAGCAATCTGGACATCATCATCTTATTGCACCTCAAGAACATAAAAATGCCTCCTTTGAAGAAAAACGGAAAAGAAATCTTACTCTAGGTCAGACAACTATAAAATTTGCAAATAATTCCAGCGCACATGTATATACAAGAATTACATTTTCTTAATGATAAAATTTTATACATTATATTACGGGTTCATCATAGAGAAATATTGTGCCTGCATAGTAAGCATATTCATTCGTGTCAACGACGGTATTCAAGACTGTCTCTTATGTATTTTAATTCGTCATCAAAAGTATTTTAAGCAGTAGATGGTTAGGAGACAGAATGGTTAATTCGTTATATATGTTACTGTTAAAGAGAGAGCATGAAATCCGTTATTTCATAGAATAACTAGGTTTTTTATGAAATAACTAGACATCTCAGTTAAAGTATACAAAATTGCTTAATTCTATGATTTAACTAGGTATTTTATAGAATAACGATTGCTTGATCGTTAAAGTATGAAAGAAGGTTCTCGAGAGTTCTTTGAATTACATGGCTGTTTTTTAGTCAGTTTTGAACCTTTTTATTGCTGCTTTGCAATGACGAGCGCGTGTGTGTATGCTTCATTTCGTTGCATTTAGACGGAGAATTTAGGCAGTGTATTCATGCTAGTGTATATTACATTTTGAATTATTAACAAATATTTGTGCAACCTATTTTCAAGCAATGACTTCTGCAAGAATGGAAGACTAACTAGTAAATAAGAAAGATATAATTCAAGAGAGATTTGAATCTTTTTATTAAACAAGTACGGGACAAAAGAAAACAACGCTGCATTTACTCGGGAAAAATTATTAACTTTGTCATTAGAGGTAAAAAGTATATGTACTGTTTTGGTAATATTTAAATATAACTGTTTCTGCAACATATTCTTTTTTCTTTCTGTTTAACTAATGTTAACAATATGAGCAGTAATAAATTATAGCATATGTGTGCATTTCCTTATTACTTATCAATTAATCCTCCGTAATAGAGATAAAAAGTATTTTTCGAGAGATTTTTGCTATTTATGATAGATTAATTTATAAAATAACTTTGAAATTATTTATTTTTCACTTTAACGGTCTATCATCAGTTATTTCATAGATTAACTAGGTAATGTATGAAAACTTTTCATCTATTACATACTTTGACTTGTTTAGTTATTTCATGAAATATCTTGTTTTTCTATGAAATAACTGAATTATACACTTTATCGGTAATATATAGATATACTGCATTACTATAATGTCCCTGAAATTAATCGTTATGGCTTAAGAGTAATAGTATGTGGTTTTGTGTACGATATGAATATAATGGAAAGACACCACTTCACATCTCTGACGTAAACTGCAATGACATCGATATACTATTGCAGCGAGATTACTTAAGATCATGACCACCTTGATCAATATGTAATTTTGCAGTGGATATAGACTTTAAGTTTCTGTATGACAGTACAAGCTCTCAAAATACAGGTAAGATGTCCAGGATTCTTAATAAAGAACGTGTTTAAATAATAAATGACCAAACATATTTCTCGTATGTATGCTAGGTATCTCACACGATGTACTAGGCAAACGTGTTGCTCGAATGACCGTTTCTTCTCTCTATTTTCTTAAACTGAATATTATTCTGAAGATACGATTGAAGCAAAATCTTCCTTATCCTCTCCTTAACAGATAAGAGAAGAACATGCATATTAAATATCAAATGTTTGAGATATCGAGCTCCTTACTAAACACTCACTCTCATCAATACTTATTTTGACAAGAACTAGTATTTTTCATAATTGATAAAAAAAAAATTCGATCAAAAATTGTTATCTCTTTCCTAACATTTTTAAGCTGGTTTATTTCTATAATAACATTAATATTATTTTACATGATAAGAAATGCATAATACTTAAGGCTGTTTTCGCCTTATGAGCAAGAGCGTGAACTTAACGCGGAGCACATTTTCGGACAGAAAAAATGCCTTAGTTTTTATAAAAATTTGTGACGGCATTGTAATTTATGCATTTGCTTATAATATACCGTTTTAAACATTTCAAAATATTTCATAAATAATTAGCTTTTCCTTTTAGCATGTCAAGGGATAGCTCATTTAGCATTATGACGTAGGAGAAAAAATGCGAAAAACATTTTATAAAAGAAAAAAATGTGTTAATTCGGATAAAAAATGAGTAGTGTGATAAAATAAGTGATTCTCTACAAGATAGTGAATCCAGAATATAATATTAATGTTTGAGTACTTTTAAATCTGAAAAAATTGTGTGGGGTCCTATTCTTTAACATTAGCCGAAAACAGCCTTAAAATAAACATGTATTAAGTTCTTTTTATTTCTTTTTCATCCATCAAAATCTGATGTAAGATATTCCAGAAAATTACTTCGGTTTCATGCGATATATAAAGACTTTGGGATTCTTATTTGTAATATTAAAAGATATTCTTTTTCAGATAGCTCTTTCATGATAGTTAATATTCTTTTTATTTCTTTTTCAGGTGGCTCTACCTCTGTCTCATTTTCACAAAAAGATTACTAAGATTTTTGTGAGACACCAAAAATGTTTCGATTACCTCCATTTAATGAATAAAGCTGGGTAGTTCTTGTTTTTTTTTTGTTGCTCTTTTTCTCCACTTTATAAAAAGGGGATAAGTGCAACATAGTTTGTTAAAATTTCTTCAGCGAATATTATAAATGATTCATCATGAGATTTTCGAAAGAATTTCGAAGTAAAAAAAACGGCTTTCTTTTTGTGAGCATTATAAAATCGAAGTGAACAAAATTCGGAATTTTCGATGGAAATATAATTTTCCCGAAAACTGATGACCGTCGGCGTATGAAGCTTTATCTGAGGAGACTTCCATAAAGATGACCATAGGCCACGACGTCATGGACGAAGTACGAGACTGTTCCCGAGAATCTGTTTACAAAAGGGTAAGAGTTATATTATTTACTTTAAAAGCCTTTTTAAATAAAAATAATTCTAATATTACTAATTAGTTTATTTCCGCAGAACTGACAGTTTTTTACCATATAATACAGAAATTTATGTTATATATTTTATTTATCATAGTGAAAACTTATTTAGTTATTATTTAAATAGTCTTCAGAACATCAATGTCAGTTTTACATATATAATTTTTTAAATATTAGCTCTAATTTTAAATGGGAAAAATTTACGTATTGGTTAAAAATTTTATTAATTTAAGTACTAACACAAATCTCTGTAGGAAAAGGAATTTCATTATGAAGAATAATAATTTAGAAACAAAAACGTAACTGTTAGGAATTTCAAATGAATAAGTTTGAAAAATCAACTAGCTATTGCTAATTATTTTAATCTTAAAATCATTGGAAATTTATTTTTATACTATTTTCAGATAATAATTCAAAAATAGTGCGTAAAAAGAATTTTGTATTCGAAGATAAATTGTAAAATTTTGATGCAATACAGAAACAATTATAGTTACAAAATTTTAAACTGTTCCTTTTTTTGAGTTATAAGGAGCTTTGAAAAACCTAGCATATACATAACTATCCTGTATTAACTAACAGGCTGAATTTAATGAAATATTTTGTAAGTTCATTTATATATGAATGTGTTTTATAATTTAAGGGGACACACTACGATTCAATTGACAAAAATTGGCCAAAAAATCAAATATAATTTTTTTAGCCTAAATTATTCTTTATATACTTTTCTATAACCTCACAAAATTTGAAAGCTCTAAACTTAAAAAAACGCAGAATTATGATAGCTTTTACTTTCGTTTTTATTCACATTCTTAAGGCAAATCAAAACTTTAAACTTACTTATCTCGGAAAAATAAAAATAACTAGTTTGTCTTCATTTAAAATGCTAAGGCTTTTTTTCTATTGTGCCTAATGCTATGATTTTTTTAAATCTATTGCTAACAGTACATGTTACAAAAGTTGGTATGCTTTTTTGAATCAAAGCAATACTTATTTTTTTAAAATTAATTGAACTCAGAATTTGTACATTCTTTTAAAGAATTTTCAATAAGCCTTCGTAAAAAGAAATATTATACGAATACCAATCGTGTTATCGCAAAACCCATACCAACTTTTGTTATACACAGTTTGACGTATTTGTAAATCAAATTTCATACGTGTACGTAAAGTATTGTAGAAAATTAAAAAAAAAAAAATTAAATGGCTTGCATCTTATTAAAAAAAATTCCTTAAAAAATTAAATGGCTTGCATCTTATGAAATGTTGAGCACAAAATCTTTTTTATATAGTATACGCACGTAGGAGGCAACAATAAAATTTTGAAAATCCTTAAATTAAAATTTTTTGTGTAAATCGTACCATGTCCCCTTAACAACCAAAAGACTAAAAAAATGAAATATTTTGTATGATTTTGTACTATCCTTTTGAAATGTTTATTTTTGTCCTAAATTTTCTTAAAAACATTTTCAGTAAACCTTATCTATTTGCTTTCCATTGTATAGAAAATGTACCCTGTGTCAGTAATTACTATACAGATCCACATAGGGGTATATTTGATAACTTTTTGACGAACGAGAGTACACTAAGTAGGTCACAATTGAAAAAAAAATTCTATTGTTCGTAGATGCTTTGTAGCTGTAGTAAATCACTATGGGGTGGCATATTTTGATGGAAAATGCAAGTCATAGAGCTATTTGTGTCTCTTCTGCATTCTTTTTAGGACACCTTAATAAACTTTCATGTACACTGAAACAAAATATTGAAAGAGCTGAGTAATATTATTATTCAACAGAATATGAAGACAGTGGCTATGAAAGTGTGCTGTCTATTCATATTTTAATGTAGACCCTAATATCGTTTATTTCTAAATGATGTAAAATATTTTCATTGAAGAATGTTTGAGGACATCAGCTTGTATATAAATTTCATTAATTTTTGTATTATTAGAAATGGGTTTGATTCATCTTTTAAGCCGCTTTCGGTATTTAATGTATATGTGGTAGGTCGAGATGATAAAGAATAAAGACAAATATATATGTGTTATGAGTATTAAATAGTTTGAATATATTATAGCAATAAATTGTATAATTTCTTGGCACTCATTCATTGCTCATCAAATTTTTTCACACACACAATAAATAACGTCAATATAGTTGATATTCTCTTGTATATTATCTTATGTATACTCATCTAAAGAAATATCTTTACGTTATAAAAAACATTGTAAAAATTTTGATAACTTTATATTAATTTTTTAAAATTCTTTCTGTGGCTACTTTGCTTTATTTTACAAAGAGAAATATTTCTAATATTATTTATGAGCAATTACAAAGTATAGTGCATTTAATTTGATTACGTAATAAGATGAGATAATTGATAAATAAAAATAATTTCGAAGCGTTTGAAATCTGAAGTTTTAAGTGAAATACTTTCTAACTTAAGGGAACACAGTACGATTCAATTGACACAAAAATTGATCAAAACATCAAATCTAATTTTTTTAGATTAAATTATTTTTTGTATACTTTTCTATATTCTCACAAAAATTGAAAGCTCCAAGTTTAAAAAATGCAGAGTTATAATTTTTACGTTTCTTTTTATTCAAATCCCAATGGCAAATCAAAACTTTAAAGGGACTTATCTCGGAAAGATAAAATAACTAGTTTTTCTTCATTTAAAATGCTAAGGCTTTTTTTCTATTGTGCCTAATACTCGGGAATTTTTTCACGTACATAGAACAAAAGTTAGTATGCATTTTTCAAGCAAAGCAATACTTATTTTTTAAAAAATAATTGATTTTAGAATTTACAAATTTTTTAAGGAATTTTCAATAAGCATTCATAAAAAGAAGTATTATGTAAATACCAATCCTGTTATCATAAAACACATGCCAGTTTTTGTTATACATAGTTTGACGTACTTGTAAATCAAATTTCATATATATACGTCAATTTTTGTAGGAGGAGTAGTATTTTAAAATCACTTCATAAGTTTCAAGTTTTTTCCTTAAAAAAAATAGATGGTTAGCTTTTTACGAAATTTTGAGCACAAAATCTACTTAATCTCATACATACACATAGGAGGCCAGAAAAGAAACTATTAAAACCAATAAATTAAAAAATTTTGTGCAAATCGTACCATGTTCCCTTAAATAAATTAGTAAAACCATTGCGCACGTAATTTCTTAATTATTACTTTAATCTCTCATATTACTGGTATATCATACTACTTAAGAATTATTCTTAAGATTAAAGTTCAGTCGATATAAATTCAACTATTAACTCGTTCTTTAAAAAATATTGAATATAAAAACGTAATAAACAAATTTGTGTTCAAAAAATGGATTGTCTTTCTGGTACTGAAACTTTTAAGAGTCCTTTGAAAAATTATTTCAACTTATTCAAAAATAAAATATTATTTTTCTTTTCCATTTCATTTCTATTTCATATCAAATTACACCAGGCTTTAATTAAAAATTGTTATATTTAAATGGTGTAATTTCTGAATCATGTATGTATGTATTTCTGGGATAAAATAATTATACATAAAATAAGTATAAAAATTCTACCTTTTGAGATGCGAATTTCCAATTAAATTGACGTTGCAAATGACATTGTGATGACATGATTCATTGCCAATAAAAGTGTAGATGCCTATCATATAAATGCACGATGTTTCTGATATAGTACAGCATTTCTAAAAAAAACTAAAAAAACAAAAAACAAAGACAATGTAAGATGGAAAAGGATAAAACGCATTTAGGTCTAATCAAACAATTCGATAAAAATAGTACTGCACCCGCAGCATGCTTCAGTATTTGTCAAGTTTAAAGAACTTGACGGATGGAATAGAAAACAGCTCATGTCGCTAATGGTTTCAGAAATTCTGAAAAGGGGAAGCTATCAAGATCAAGCAGAATGTGGAAGACCTGTAATTGTTTCAGGAAATGCTCTTGATCAAACAAAAAAATAGTCCGAATACGATTGTGCCAAAAATAGTCGAAACTTTCAACCATTACTGGACAATAGTATCGCGTGTGAGGATTAGCTAGAAATTTATATCTTTGGGCTCTATCCCTCTATTGCAGAGAAACTGGTTGGCAAATCACTACATGTGTTTCCTTGAAGAAATTTAGAAAAATGAGCCATTTTTGAAATAAAATGTAGCAGAAGATGAGAAAGTTAGTTATGCCACATAACCAACATTGAACTGATTAGTTAAATCGGTCAGTGCAATGTTATGTCGATCTTCAGCATTGCTTGAATCAACGTCGAAATCAGAATTTTGTTCTGAAAAGTTTTGTTGAATACGTGGTGAGATATTATACAGAATGTCATACATTGAGTCTCGGTCTGTCAGACTACAATCCGTACTGCTCACGAGATCAATTAGGTAACGCGAGGGACCGTGCTTCTATCATCAATATTAAAAAAATATATATATAATTGGGTCTCTCTCTCCCTTCCATCTCTCCTACTGACTGTGTGTCCTACTGACTATGCCTCCTATCCTAGTGTGTTTTGCTCGTTAATTAATTCTTCCAGGAAAATATTCTTGAAGTTCGAGTGATTTTGATGATGCGAAAACTGCAACCCAAGACTTTTTTGATAACCAAATATCTGGTCGTGTACTAATTTGGGTTTCCAGAAAAATGACAAAAGAAATCATATATAGACTAAGATGTTTCCTAATTTTGTCTTCTAAACATTTCTTCATACTCATAAAAAATCGATAATAACTTTATATTTACCTAATATAACATTAAAAACGTTTTTTCAAAAAAGTTATTCGTTGTAGAGCAGTGCTTCTCAAACTTTCAATATTTACTACCCAATTTTCATCTCGCTCCCCCCATAAAATAACAATGGATTGAATGCAATAATTATGTACTTAGACGCTGAAGGTACTGTACGACCTTGATTATAAATCGTACAAATTATTAAGGTAACTATCAAATTTTGTACACGTTACTTTTGAGTAACTGATATCTTAAGAAAGTTCCTTTTAAAAGTTATAGGATAAGTATTATATTACTTTTTCTTTCTAATTTTTAAATTTGAATACATTGCAATAAATATGCAACGTATATATTTTTACTTTTATTTTGTCAGAATGTATTTCGTTTTGCTTCCTTTCAGTAAATTAATAATTTAATTAAAATAATTTTTTTTATTTTCGACAGTTCAATGTGCTCACACCCTCTCCTTCCACAGTTTGAGAATTGCTATTGTAATGTCTACATGAGATTTAATAAAATAAAAGTCGAATTCTGGAAAAAAATCAAGAGCATGTTATTATACAGAAATATTTTGTCACGTTTTTCTAGTCACATATAGGCATTGTGACGATTTGGGAAAACTTATGAGTAGCATGAGCCTTAAGAAATTAAATTATTGATTTATTTCCTCTACAGAAATTAATTGCAATATTTACATTCAGATCACTGACGTAACTAGCTTTGGGGGAGGGGGTCTGTATCAAAATTCTTTTGGGGGCCCTTTTTTAGATATGGAAGCCTTGTTAGTGGACTGTAGTTACACATGTTGGGGTCCCTGTATCTTGGGGGCCCCGTATCATTGATACGGCGGTAGCTACGCCCCTGATTCAGATACAAGTCATTCAAACTATAGAGTATTTTAATACAACAGAATAATTTATTGGTGATGTAGGAGATCAAATCATGTCTCTTTTCAAGTGTTTCAAGCGATCTTCCCTCTCCATTTTCCTTCTAACATCTCGAATTTCACTCGAGGTTCGGCTCGCAAGTGGAGAATAGCTTTTTTTCCTCACGGCCATCGGTTGTCGGCGGGAAGTCAGTTGAAAGGAACTTGCTACATTTTAAGGGTGTATGTGGATATGAGCGGCAAAATGTTATCTGCATAGGAAAGTCAATCTTGCAGCTTCGCGTGATGAAAGATTGCAGCATATTAATTACTATTTTAAGACACTGTATAAAATAGAATCGTTAATGAAGTTTTAGATTCAGGTAAAGTATGTGGGAATGCATCTAACATCTGAAAGAATTATTGAGCTACCTGATCTAAAATATATTTTTTCGTATTGATTTTATTATGTAATACTGAAAGTTTTTTTTAAAAAAAATGGAATAAATTGAACGATGGAACTTTGTAAAGGCGCATAATATTAATCTTTTTTTTTTATTCATGTTGTAATATTTTGGAATTTCATTAGCAACTATTTTAACAAATTCTCTCTATTGAGTTATTCAAAATAATCTTCTATGCACTGCGAATGAAAATTAGATCTAAAACTGGATGAATATATAACGCAGTAAACTGCGTTATTAAATCTGAAAATATTTCCGATCCATCCCCATGAAAAAATGCTTCTTCAGCAAAAACTCTTTTTTTTTCAAATGACGTAGGAAGAAGCGATATCTCATGAAGCTCCTACTTCCAGAATTCTCCGATCTCCTTCCTCATTATTCCAGATCGCTTGCTTTTTGCTGAGTTGTCCCTTTTCTGAGGAATACAGGCAGCAGCTAGGTGTCTTTAGTGACGTCATTCAGATTAAAAATCCGACGAGGGAAGATAAATTACTTCACTTCATCTTCAGAACAGCGAGAGGTATGGGAAGAATGTTCTCTGAATTTTCCCGCTTCTTTCTTCCTTTCTTCTATTCGATCTTATTACTTTTACAACATTATTTTTCATTCATTGACAGATTTATGCAACCTCGTTTAGAATTATTTAAGGAGATTTTATAGTTTGGGGTAACATTAGCAGAACGATTATTAGACGCTTTTATTTACACTTCTTTATAAATCGTTTGTCCTTTTTTTGAAGGTCAATAAATAGGCTCTTTGTGATCTTCGATATTATTGTGATTTTGTGTGTCATAAAAGAAAAAAAAATGGAACGTCTTATGTAGCGATTTAATGACACTATTAAAATTAACATTTAATATTATTTCTGAAGTACCGACAAAGATATTTTGCTCTTGCTCTGGTTGATTAATTGATTGCAAATGGCGAAACTTAAAATTAAAGAAACACTTTGTAAATAAAAACATAATACATTTATTGTAGTAAATATTTTTCGGTAGTGCATATTATAACGAAAACGGTTTCTATGATAAAATTTACGCAAATTATAATTTTATGAGGGAAAAAATAATTTTTTTGTATAAAATATATGAAACTATATAAGTAATATTTATAACAATAATTAAAAAAATGTAGTAAAATATACTTCCCTTTTATAGAAAAATAGGAAGTTAAATTTGTTTTTGATAAAATTTGCTACATATAAAGACAGTACTTTTTTAAATAACTTAAAAAATTTTCTTTGTGGTAAATTATGAATAAATTATTACATCTGATTTAATATGAAATTAAAATAAGTAGTAATAAAATTATAATAAGTGGTGTAACATATCATATGAGCTTCGAAAAACAATTAAAAATTCGTAAATAAAATCTCGGAAAAAAATTGTTACAAAAACAATGTTTAACCATAAGAATAAATTGTAAAATATTTGTGCCTTCATAGATAAATTTTA
This sequence comes from Trichonephila inaurata madagascariensis, assembly GCA_019973955.1. Lineage (NCBI taxonomy): Eukaryota > Metazoa > Arthropoda > Arachnida > Araneae > Nephilidae > Trichonephila > Trichonephila inaurata. Next base: position 102,498 of record BMAV01000521.1, on the reverse strand, counting down.
TTTTGGTGTCTATATTAATTTTGAAAGATTATTTAAGTCTCACAAATTTTAAATTAATATTAACGGCTTTCAAGTGTCTTTGAAAACTTTTTCTCAGAAAGGAAGTTTCTTAATAAAAGACCTCACTAACTATATTTTATTAATAAAAAAGCTCTATACAGTAATATTTACTGTCAGATTTTCATTTTAAATATGAAATAAAAATATTACAATGCAATTGCATAGGTATTAAATAGTTAGGCATTATTTATACTATTCTTTTTGCTTTCTGCACAAAAGTTATAAGGAATTAATGTATACTTTATTAAGTATTTGAACTTTAAAACAATTTAAAATATAAAAATACAAAAATATTTATTTAATACAAAAAATGCAACGCAGAAAGCATTCAAGTGATTAAAAAAATATTTTTGTTTATGCACTTTCCTTACAGTTCACTTCCATTGATCTATTAATTTTGCCATTTTATTTTATTTTACGAAAGCTAAACATTAGCGCCAAAGCCATTAGTTCAAAGGCTTCCCCAATACTTTTTCAATTCCTACGATTAGTTCACAATTTTCCTATATCTGGTTCAAAGTTTCAATCGTAAATAAAATACATTTTAAAGCTCTCAATTGAGCTGAAATTTACTGTACACGATTGTTTTGGGTGACAATACGATAATTTAATTATAATTAGTTAAATTAATTGACTGAAACTAATTATTTAAAGAATTACAGAAACAGTCACGTTGACTTCGTTTTTAGCGACTTGGGTTAAAACTTTAAAAGATTTTTTTCCCTCACGTTTTAAAGCATTCAGTTGAACTGAAATTTTATATACACGATTGTTTTGGATGACAATACGATATTTTAAGTATAATTAATAAAAGTTAATTGCCACTTAATATTGTGATTCTGTCATATGCATATACATATTTATATTAATTGTAATTATTTGATAAAAAGTAACTAAAATAAAATTTTTCTTTATTGACCTCAGTAAGAATTAACTTAAATTTTTTTTATATTTCTTGTTAACAATATCCTCACTAGTAGAACGGGCAACACAGTTGTTCCCAGATCATAAGCTAGTCAGAGTAACACAAAACACAGTTTGGGAGTCATCCATTCCAATTCTGTAGAGGTAATGATTGCGCATACAGTCATGTCCAGTCATACCTCTAAAGAGAGATAACACTGTCTTTCTTGGTTGATTGGGGACCAATTTTTTCTCTCCAAGGCTCTCCATCTGTTATCCATAGCGCGTTGAATCAAATCTTTTTTAAGTATATTCTCAAAGGTCGGGTTAAAATACAATTTAATTGTAAGACTTTGCGACCAATGCTCCCTGGAACTGAGATTGTTCAGACTACTGAGTGTCAGTATAAATATACATACATTGAATACAGCAAAATTCATTAGTGAAACCATAATAATCTCATGAAAAAACAATAATTTTTATAAAATTTCCCTTGTGTCAGAAATTGAGAGAATTATATGTTCACTTGCTTTATGTGATATCATAACATAACGAGTTTCCTTTTTCAATGACATTTACAAATTTCAAAACTTGCTTCACAGTCAACAAAAACTGTACACAGAATAGGAAGAACGAGTCATAGTAGTGCACAGTGTTAAACGTTTCAAGATGGAGTGAGTGACAACGAGGAACAGAGTTCATGTTTCGACCAGCTAACATAACTCATTTTCTAGTTGCAAACAGCGTCAGATTATTGGAGGTGTCAGAGCTGCAGTTGTCGTACTAGGAAGAATCTCAAATCAACTTGTATAGGGTTACTATGACGACTCAGTAAAAGCATTTTATCATTTGCGATGTAACTCGTGGATTGTTCTGGAATGAAATATAAAAGCAAATTTTAAAATTATTATTTCCTGTTGAATTAAGTTCTATTTATGCATCCTTCTTTGAAATTGTGATCTCTTACACACTTAGGACTGATTAAAATTTTTCCTTCCTGAAAATATGACTTTTTTCATGTATTCTTTTAAATATTCTATTTAATATTTTATTCATGATTATTCAAGTTGTGCGTTTGTTATACTTTTGCTAAAAGGGTATATTTTCCTTTAATTGTGAAAACAGTTCAAACTGAACTCGTAAAAATATTTCTAATAACGATTATATACACCCACATCTATATTTAAAAAAATTTCTAATTGCTGTAAGAGAGCTTTATTACCGGGATTTTGTAGTAATAGCAAGAAATATCCAAAGCTTTTTAGATTTAGAGAGCAATACATTTTTTATTATTAATGAAATACATTTCTTAGTTATAAAATATTATTTTAATTGTAAATTGTGTGGATTTTAAAATTGTTTTTTTAATTGTAAAATGTCTTGAGCTCAGAAGCTTCCCTTTGAAAAATTTTGAGATTTAGAATTTTTTTAAAAGACATCCATGGGAAGCAAATATCTTACGAAGATAAAAATAATTTTCTAATGTGAACTTTCAGTTTTAAAATACGTATGTAATTTAAGATTGACTGAGATAAGTATCGTTTATTTTTTTGGAAGCGTATTAATTATCTGTTGTGTTGTTGTTGCATGCCCTCATTAGTCAGCAGTACTAGACCATGACATCGTACACTTTCAGAAAGTCCAACACCAGCAAGGGATCGTCTTCTAAATCCTGCCAGGTGTGCCCTAGGCATTCGAGGATGTGAGCAGGCAAGGCCAGCTCAGAAGGACAGTTCGTGCACATTGTAAGAAGAAAGTGAAAAGAAAGAAAAAAAATTATTATCTTGTAACTTTGAGCTACCTTCAAATAGCCAAAGTGAGCTATTACAAACTCCACATAAAGCAAGGTAAAAACGTACACCAAGAATCATAATTATGCAGCTGAGAGATTTTGAAATGCGTTTATCGAGAGATCTTGCAGCTTTTGATAACTGAACCGTAACTGTATCAATCATTTATAATGTTACATCTTTTTTTATATGATAACTCAGATGTGATTGATTTTGAAAACGATTAAGAATGTGCTGAGACTAATCAGAATAATGGATTAATTTTCCCGATTGTCTTACGTAATTAAGTTTACGTAATAATCATTTAGAATCATTAGAATCACGTAGAATCATTTTAATTAGGAATCGTACCCACAAAGCAATGAACTGGATAAAAGAAAATTTGTTTTCTCTGTATCGAATAAAAAACATCTCTGCTCTATAATCCCTATTCTTTCAAATAAACTTTTGATTTTTAAAAAAATTTTACATTCTGCAATACAAATAATTACGCAATTTTTAACCAATAGCTATGTAGAAGAGACGTATTTTTTTCACACTTGGAGCTCCAAAGTCTTTTACAAAATCGGTCATAGAATGTATCAGAATCATTCGAATATAATGTGAGTAACAAATAACGCTGATTCTTTAAGTCCTTATATTCAGGTTACTGAAAAAAACAAACGTGGCAACGCATGGAAATTATAATTTTGGGCAAAGAGGATTATATTGATCCACATATGTAATTTGATTTATTGTCATATTTCAATGTATGAGTACCCTCTCTCCCCTGCGTAGGCGAAACATATAGACAACTTATGGAATATGATTTCAATCTATAGATTTATATTATCTTTTGTTTAAACTTTTTTTCAAAAATGTTGAAAGTACGAAATAAGAATTAGTCTTGGAATGTTATACACTCCATATCATTAACAGCTGCCCATTTACTACACTGTTTACAATGGTGTAATGAACTCAAAGACTGCATATCTCCCCAATGGAATTATTTCCTTTTCACCAATGAGAGACTATTTCAGTCTGAAAAGCAGTTATCGGCACCAACTAATATGCAGCAGTTAGGGCACGCTTTTATCCCAAAAACATGAGGAAAGAGACCATTGAAATGGTCCTGAATTTGTGTGGAGAGTCATTATGATGAAGAAATGGACAGAGCTCCAAATTTTCAGCAAAGGTTCACTCGCCAGAGAGCACATTCTTGTAAAGAAGGTATCCTCCCCATATTCATCCGTTACGATGTACCATTGGCTTAGAGTGTTTTAATAAAAGACAACATAATCACACAGATATCATACTTTTCAAAAGTTTCTAGAAAGCAAAGATATCCATAGGATAGTTGGCCAACGCGATTCTGATTTAAATTTCATTCGGCATGTGTGAGATGATTTGAAAAAAACATCTGGTGGCATGACCGTATGCTTTATAGAACATCAGGTAAGTGACAAAGATTCTTATTGAAGAATGAGAATTCTTACCTCAAGAATTGTTGGATAATCTGATGTTAAATCTGAACAGACAGTGCCATGTTACAGTTCGAATTAGCAGAGTTCATATCCCTTACTAAGGGACTTTAATTTGTGTGTCTACTTTTTGGTCAGACTGTTTTGTACCAACGCTATTCAGTCAGTATAGTTTCTTTTCCATACTGTTAAGTGATATGTTCATTTTCTGCTACTATTTCTTCATCCTTTTAAGAACTATATTGTACATCTGTTGTATGAATTCCAAGTCTTCCAGGTGATTCATTTTTCTAGAATATTGTAAATTTTTGAAGTATCAGTTTTGCACGCGTTAATATAGACAGATACATCAAAACAGTATTCTGATGAGATATTTTATAATGTAACCGAACTCAGAAGCATTTTTCTTAATGAAATAATAATATAAATATTTTTTAAATAAGAACATTTTGAGGTAATTAAAACTATTTAAAAATAGACGATAAAAAAGTCTACAATCTACTAAAATTCAAAAACAATTTGAACGCTTCTACTTTTGGAATAGGTTTCTTAATCATCTACTAATTTGATAAACTAACTTCTAAATTTAATGGCAATTTTGAGCGCTTAGTTCCACAAGATATATATAAATATTTTGGGTGTCTCAGTATATTTAGGACAAACTTGAAAGGAAGGTAGTGGATACCACAAAGATTCAGATTTGCATAGAAACCCATGGTTGGAAACGTCATGGAAAAAGGGTATGACAAAAAAAACAACGAAAAGATAGGAGACTGAGATCATCTGAAATATTTATTGTTCAAAGATATCATATGTGCTGTGATAGATGATGAGAATGTCACAAAAGATGTTCAAAGTTTCCACCATTCCTAACGGTGCATGCGTTACACGTCGGACATCGGACTCGTACACTGGTACTCAGATTTCATTGAACAATATTCAACACATTTTGTTTCATGTTAGGAGTTCAAGCCACTCTTGGGCACTATGCCTTCTACCTCGTAATAATCCATATTCACACAAATTGTGATGCAAATTAATAAATATTCGGTGGTCTGGTGAGCGTTTCGCGATACAATATTTGTGTTGCTCGTGAATTTCCTTCTGCCGATTCGAAAGTAAATTGCATATCTGCCTATTCGGTGTTCGTAAAAAGTTCCGTACTCCTCTGCGGGCAATGACAGCTCAAATAACTGCGGTAATGCAGTTATGTTTCCTCCACTACTGAACAACGCCACCTTGCGCCTAACGAATACGTTTCCGACCATGGGTTGAGTTACAATTCTTAATCTTTGTGATGTACCCTTTCTCCCCATAAAGTTTGTCTAAATAATCCTCGGAAACCCTGTATACAGATATATAGATATTGTTCCCCTTATCCCGTGTCAGTTTAGTATAGCAATGTTCGAAAGCCATGAGTGATCCTTTGAATGAAAGACTTCAATAGATAACAACATTTCTTACGTGTGGTTCATGTTTCTGAAAGAAAATGAGTGCGCGTCAGACGGAGAAGATACGCAATTTTTTTTTTAAAAAATGTAGTTTCAAATTATAAGTGCGCGTTGTGTACGTCGGAGTATATTGTACATATCTTTAGCATTCTAAAATCTATTAATGTAAACACATGAATATTTTACTGACGAAAAGAATCAGCAATTAAAATTAGCGTGGAGCAAACGCGATAGTTGAATGTGTTTATGCACTAATACAGTCGCATCTCTATTCGACGAAATCGTTAAATCTCAAAAAAAAGTTCGGTATATGGAAAATTTGTTAAATAGAGATTCCCATCTTTCAGTATATACATTATAAACCAAATAAAACAAATTATAAATTCATTAACACCCTATATATATTATTAAAAAAGTAATTATTCATACCATTTTTCTAAATTAATATATAATATTTATTTTATATATCGTACTCATCAAAAAGAAATATGCTTAAGAATCAAGAAAAACATTGCTTAGGAATACTCCGTATTTTCAACTTTAAAAAAAATAATTTTGTTAAAATTGGTTAATTTTAATGGTAATTTCTAATTTTAAGCCTACAAGTAATCTTAAGCACATATGTTATTTTATAAAAGAAGAATTTTTAGAGTTACATTACCACGTGCGTCCTTAAATTTAATTACTGATTAAGTCAGTTAATTTTGTTTGAAACAATTAAATGCTCAGAATTACGGCAATTTTATTTTTCTCGGTTTCTGGTAAAACCATTTCAAGGTCATTGATTGTAATAAAAGAGAGAATCATTTGAAATGTTAAGAAATATTTTTAAAATAGGGAGAAAAAATTTGAATCACAACAGAAAAAGCTCGGTAAATAGAAAATGCATTTCTCTATTTTAAGGTTATTTAACGAAGAAAATCGTCAAATGTTCTTGGTTCCAGGAAAAAGTTCGCAAAACAGAAAAATTCGTAAAATATTTCACTTAGTATATTTCACGTATAATATTTAACTTAGTTTAAAGTCATTTAAGGCGTTATTTTCCTTGTAGTTTAAAATTTTTAAGGGCATTTTTAAATAACATTTATATAGGTTTTATATATATATATATATATATATTATCATGCTTTTGATAATTAAAAAAAATGTTGTAGTATACTATGGATGTATTCATTAGAAACAGTTTACTAGATATACGTTTTTCAAGGAAATTAATTATATATTTCAATTAATACTGAAATAAAAACTATAACAGATATACACAAACAAGAATACTAGAAAAATTAATTATTATAAATCACGATCGGACTAATATTGTTAATTTTGTGTACATATTAAGAGGAATCTGATCTAATTATCGAAAGAACCACGATTCATATAAATTTTAGTCATCAGTGATGTTTCTAAATATTGAAATAGAAAAAAAAAATATGTTTACATGTCTATTGCTGTATGACATTTAATCAACTATAAAAAGTAAATGGCGCAGTTTGTAGGAAGTCCATGGAAAAACTGGGATTTCCCACGGTATAATTCAGGCGCAGCTGTATAAAGTCTTCTCTCAAATCTCGTATCACATAGTCGGCAGGGTATACTGCTTAATAGGATGGATATGAACACGATTCTGAAGGTAAATAGATTTTATGCAAAATTATACTGTCTTTACGTTTTATGTAAAATTATCTATTGAATCTTTTTTCAATAGTTATTTGAGTCTGAAAAAATAATACTTTCTTATAGTATTGCTTTTGAACTGCAAAATGAAATATACTTTGAGTTAAACTATTTATTAGATTCGTCAGTAAGGCGTGTTCGATTTCAAAAACGTAAGCTATTATTTTATATCGAAAAGATATAAATAAAGTTAATTTTAGTATAAGTTTTTTCAATAAAACTTAACGAAAACAGTAATAGAAAACACATACGACCGTTATAAATCTTAAGTATTTCAAAAGGGAACAATGTTTTAAAAACTAAAACGTAGCAGTTTAAAACCTTAATTTATATGTATTTTATTTTGTTTTATTTAAGTTTTTAATGTTGAAAATATAAGTTTCAAGATGCACTTTAGTTAACATCCAATCCATGAAAATACTACTATGTTTAATGTCTTTTTTTAAACGATTTTTCATTTCTTAGAATACGTTTGATAAAGAATTTTGTGGAACTTGTGCTTTTGAATGTTGAACAATTGGTTGAAAAACGCAGTGAACAAGTAAATATGGTACTTAAGAGAGAATATTAGCTTAGTATATGCGATTAGAAACAAAATGCATGTTTTCAATTTCAAATGCACTTACTCAGATTTTTAAGCACATAAATCACTTACGAAACATTTCTCTATTTTTTTCCTATTTACAAAATCATTGCTTTATATTCCTTTTTTACTAATACTATGAAATGCAACATGCACTGATTTTCATCTGTATATGATAGATTTTACTCTAACTTAAGTAGTTAAACTATTTCACGTTCGATAGATTTTGGCATGGAGCTTTAAGCATATTTATATATTTTTGTCTCAAAGATTTAAAATTTATAAGCACTAATGTATTGAACACCATCATGTTAAAAAGTTTAGAATAAAAATATAGATCTTTAGAAGCAACGATTTTTTAATTAACCAAAAGTGTTACAATTTATGTATTAGTAATGTGTATTATTAAAAATAAGCTGCAGTTCTTTTAAAAATGGGCATATATCATTACAAAATTTAATTAACGCATCCAAAACTTAAGCAACCATTTTCTGTTCGATCAAAATGTTAGTGTAAAGCTTTATACTAAATTCTAATTTTATTATTCAACTTAAAAAGATTAATAACTCAAAACTTTTTTATGAAAAATTATGGTATTAAGGTATTATTTGTATTACTGTAGATTGTGAATTAAATTTTATCGAATTTCTAAAATGTTATGTTTCAGAATTCTATATAATAAAGTAAGTGCGTTTATATTTGTAAATTAATGCATACATATATCATTTAAGTTTTATTACTGAAAGTACTTTTGTGTACTGTAAATAAAATAGTTGATTTTTATTTCATTGCATTAAAAATTTATGTAATTGAAATTATGTAAAAACCACAAGGAATTTAAAATATTAATTTCGTTTTATTATCTTTATTCATATTTTTTAAAGCAGAAAAACAAGGCCGTACTTAAATAAATTTTGAATTGTTTTGAAATGTTACATTCATAAAGAAAAAATAAGAATTCACAACATAAATCGTCATATAATATGTGTAAGTGTATACTAATACTTAAGTTGATATAATAAATTTGAAAAACCAAATTGAAAATAATAATAATGGAATATTTTTATGTACCTAAATAGAGTCGTACAAATTATAAGTTATTTGAAGTTCAAAGGTAAATATAAAATATTTTACTATTTTTATATGCTATTTCAATTGTTTTATTCGATGAAACGTATTGGAATTAGATGCAGAATTCGAGTCTTTAAAAAGGTTAAAATTAAATTAGAAAATTTAATATCAAAATAAAATGTTCTAAGAATTTGCGTGTAAATATATAAATGAACAGAATTTGCCTCTTTTTTAATGTATTTCCTATAGTATATCTAGTACATCACGAGAAGAAGCAGATACTCTTATTATTTAAAATATATTCAGAAATAAAAAAAAAATTACAAATCAATCCAGAATTAAAGTCTAAACGTACTTGTTTTTTTTGTGTGTGGTATTCTATTCATTTTCTTAATGCAATCGAAAATAATAGTATTGAATGTTGATATTTAAACGTTTGGTCACGTAAATTTCTCCTTTTATATAATTAATAAATTATGAAATTTAATGTTAACTCCACATTAAATATTCCTGTTCATTATATCCGTGTGTTTTATTCCGTTCTGTTATTTAAACATATCATGATTTTTATTATTTTTTAAACATTTAAAATTGTGAAATGTTATCTCAAATTTTGATAGATATTTTTCTTCAGTATTTCTTTTATTTATTAGTAGAATCTTATATTTCGTTTCTTTTTTACATTTGATTTTTAATTATGAAACATCTCTGCGGTTCATTTGTCTTTTTCATGACTTTTAAGAATCTGTAAAAAAATTTCTGATTACTTGTTGCTGTGACAGAACGTTCATACATAATTGAACATTGCAAATGATTATTTTTCAGATACGTTTATTTATTCCATTTTATTTACAACCTTTAGTTTACACACTTCGTCTCTTTCTGCATGTTTCTAATTTCACGACATAGAAAATCAAATACTATTCGTTATTTATAATTTTTTACCATGTTATTATTATTTTTTAACTATTTCCGCACTTCTATCCCTTCCTTAGTTTTTTAAAATGAGTTTTTAAAATTTATAAGGCATTTCATTACAACAAAAGTTATACTAATTCTTGCTTGCTATTATACCTAGGAATTAATGAATTGCTTTCAGTTTTGCTTCTCTTTCTTTCTTTCTCTCTCTCTCTCTCTTTCTTCTTCCTCTATCACTCTTTCTTAACGCAATAATTTTCTCTTTACTTTTGAAATTATATGCACCACTGATATATACATAAGATATATATATATATATATATATATATATAGTGCGCGCAAATTAAGGGCCAAACACATTTTCACGAACGCTTTCCAACGTACTGAACCGTTTTTAATTAAAATTAGTTAAAATAACAAGAAAAAGGATTTTCTTACTATCCAATAAAATTCAAGCACTTTTTTTTATTTTATGCTAGTTAAGAAAATGTATAACAGGTACTTCAATTACTATTCAGTGCGGTTTTAGTTTTGCTCCTGTTTCTGAAAGCTTCCTAGTTGCTTGCAGTTTTTGTAAGCAATGGTTCAAAGATGTCTGAATGACGAATTTTGATAAAGAACAGTAGGAGTCAATGTGGTTCCTAAATGTAATGAAACTACAGTTCCAGAAGATCGGAGCAATGTCTGGAAGTCCTGTTTCAGGGCGCCCAAGAGCTACCACACGTCAGGATGAACATTATTTGGCTTTAATCGCAAGGCGCAATAGAAGGCTGACAGCTACTTAACTCGTAAATGAGTTCATCGTTATTTCTCAGGTTCAAAGTATATCATTTACCGAAAACTTAATGGGTAAAATCCCAAGAGAGCCCACACCCTTGGCGACAAATCGAAAAGAGTGCCACGCCAGAAAGAGATGGCTCCAAGCGAAACCGACAATGGCGGCAAGTGTATATAGCGGGACAAGGCGGATGCATAATGAAAATATATGTAAACAATACAGAAATTAATCAAATATATATGATAAGAAAACAGCACTTACTTTCTTACTGCTGCTCTTTTCCGAGTGGAGGGTACAGCTAACAACAGTTCTTTCTAATACTTCTGCAAGCATCATGCGCATTCACACCTTTTTCTCGACATCTCCATTCAAATCCATCCAAAATAACACTCTTTCGTTCGTAAAATCCCATTCACTCATCGCATTTAGGACATTCATAATTCGAAGCAATCAATCCTTCCTTCATACACCATTCAATCAATTCTTTCTTACCTTTTGCATTCAACAAAGTAAAAAATTCTAAGGTATACTCACTCACACACGCAGCCATTCTTCCAACCCAGTGCCCAAAATGACGAAATTCGAAATGCCCGCCGACAAAATGGCAAAATATGAAAATTCCAGAAATAATTAGGTTTACCATATCTAATGTATCAAAGTAGGGTTACCAAGGTGGCGCAATTATCGCCAACCAAAATAATTCGGGCCAATGGTGTGGGCTGTACTAGGATCCAACCACTTAACGAGTGGTAGGATTTACGCCAGTCATATGGTCTTCATCGCACTCACACAGAGAGCCCGCTTGACACGGTGCGAACAACCTCATCTTTGGACTGGAGAGCAATGGGCCTGTGTTCTCTTGATGAGTCAAGATTCAGTCTAAACATTGATTCTTGATGTGCTCACGTATGGAATGAACTAGGAACCGAGCACCATCCTTTCAACATGATTGAAGAGGACTATGGAAGAGGTGGTGTTATGGTCTGTTCCGACGTAATGTTAGCGGGCACAGTCTTACCTGTACGTCTTTCAGGGAGGCACTATGACTGATCTGAAGTACAGAGTCCTGCAGGATACATTTCAAAGGGCAGTTGACACCCAGTTCATTTTTGTGGCTGATAACGCTCATTCAAAAACATAATGCTCGTCCCTCGGTTAATCAACGGATATCTCAAGACTGAGAATATTCAATGTAAGAAATGGCCGACCAGATCTCCAGACTTTAATACCATAGAGCATGTCTGGGAGGCTGTTTTCAGAATAATTGCAGCTCTCGCCAGGCACCTTCCACAGCATAACCGGAGCTCAGAAGTTCCTTTGTCGCGGAGTAGGATTTATTATCCCAAATATTTATATTATAAACTGTCTCGCGTAAACAGTAGTAGAGTTCATCGTGAAAAGTGCATTGCTGTCTGAAATAGTCATGCCCCATATTTAATCATCGACAAGTGCCGCTTAGCTACATCATTTCTGGATTATTGTACTTTACGAGAAAAAATTTTAAATCATAAGCGAGTATATACTTTTAATTCTTAATACCATCTTTTTTTTATATACTTTTAAGTACTTTCAACAAAATTTTAGTTCAAATGATCCATTAGTTTCTCAAAAATCTGCAAAAATGTATGTGCTTCTTAATTTTTTTTTATATGATTTTATGTTACGCATGTCACAAATACGTTAAATTAAAATTATTATTATTCGAGTTGCTTTTTCCTTTTAAGAAGAAACTAATTCCTTACTTATTGATGATATGTCTTCTTATATTTTTACTCGTTTGTTTTGTAAATCTGTATTAAGGAATCAAAAAGGATTTTTGCTCATCTGAATCGAAAAGCTGAGTTCCACCATTTGCTTGAATGTTTTATTTTCTATTTACGTGAAAGCATTTCTTTTTGTTATGTATATTACATGATAAATTAGACGAATTCGTTTCATGAATAAAAAAGGAATTTTGTTTCTTTTATTGAAGGCATTTATTTTTATCTTTTTTCTCTCCCGTCGCGCATGCTGGAATCTGAGCGAATGAATTATTACTTTCGTTGGCAGTATGCCATAATGAAGAAAAAGTTTGAAAACTTTTTGCTTGTAGCTAGATCACCTTCACTAATGCGTATAAGAGTGTAAAGATATCTTCTTGGGACTTTTTCTTTTCATGTATCTTTTAACAGAGCTAAATAGATATTGAGATAAAAGGTACGTGTGATTTTTTTTAATGTGTATGTGAGTATGTTTCTTAGTCAAAAAGTAGCTTATTTTTTGAATATATTTGTAGTTCAATCCGATTAGCAATTTTAATCAAGAAAAAAATAAGCTAGTAGATGCTTAGGAGGAAAAGAAACATGATTAATTTCTTTTATTAATTTCACTAAAATTAAGATTTCTTTTATTTAAAAATGTTAAATATTGTATAATTTTAAATAAAAAATAAAACAAATTGAATGCATATATGAGCAGTTTGTTAAGCATAAAGATAAAAATATAAGCTTAATGCTTATTAATTTTATTTTAATTATAAAATTTTTTAAATTTATATGCATTTGTATACCAGAAATATTTTTTAAAGAAATTGTATGAATGTTGTGTCTCTAGAAACACAAGTTAACCTTCACTGAATAAATAGATTTTTTCTTATTTTGAAGCATGTTTGTACTAAATAACAATCAGTAGAAGAATTTTAGATTTTGATAAAAAATAATTTTAGAACGTTTTGTTGAAGTTATTAAAATTTTAAATAAATATCTAAATGTTAAGAAAATTAGTCTTTTTTTTTTCATATGATTGTAGAAATGTTTAAAATGAATGAAATAGGATATTAAAATGTTGTATTCCTTACAGATTTCATAAATAATGAAAATATTTTACTTTAGAATCCAATGACATTTTTGTAATATTTTTGACTATATGTTTGATAATTTTTTTTTGACTGAGTTAATTTTATTACAGCTAGTGTTAATGGATGTTAAGCCACAAAATGTTTTTATTTGTATTTAAAAAGTAAGGGTAATTTGCGAGTTTAGAGCCTCTTTTTCAATAAAAGGTTGTAACTTTCTTAGGTATTAATACTTAACATGAAATTAATGTCTGATGGAAGCTTTATCTGGCTACAAAATGTAAAGCATTGCACACATTTAGCATGAATACAAAATAAAACAAAAGTATTGTGATATAAGAATTTGTTATACTTTGAAATACTATACTTGTTTTACTTGTTGATGAAAACAGTGTCAAAATTGAAATATTTTAATATTTCATTATTTGAAAAAACTTTAAAACTTTTTTTTGACTTGGAACTACGAGTGCATTTCAGTGTTATTTTCACCTTTTAACTTGGAATTGGAAAAAAAACAACATATGAACTTATTCTAAATGTATAATTTTATTTTGATGATGTTTATTCTTTACAAACTAACATATTTCGTACTCTAACGTATCTATTTCGTAGAATATATAGTAAGATGCCGAAAAAAGAAAAAAAAAAAAAAAAAAAAAAAAAAAAATTGAATTAAAGATATTCATCCTTATGCGAGATTATTTAAGCGATTAATAATCAACTATTTTAGTTTAATTACTTGCTGCATAAATTAAATCAAACTATCTGTCAATATTTAAATTAATAATCAATAACCATTAAACTAAAAATTAATTATATATATATTTTTTTATCCCAACATAAAAAAGGCAAAATTCAAATTTCTCTATATATAAAAGGTGATCGGAGTTTCATATTATGAATAAAAAATGTCAATATAAATTATAATTTTAAATTTTTAAAAAAAAATGTTGCATATATTTTGAAATTAGACATTTTTAATTAAAAGTATTCTAAAAATCATCCAAACAAAAAGTTTATTTAAAAAAATATTTATAAAAAGAGAAGTAATTTTAATTCAAATGTTTTATAGTAAATATGAGCGAAGGAAGAATAAATAAAAAAAATATATTGAAATAGACAAATTAGTCAGGTATTAAAAAGCTAAAAACAAATCACTAAGAAACGTAATTGTAGAAATTTCTTAAACTAAAATACTACTTTTTCCATGAGAAATAATTCATATATGATATTTTAATATTATTATTGACATAAAATTTGATCACTTAAAAAATTATGAAAGTGCTAAGATATTATTAATAATTCTTTGATTTTATCGCGAAAACATTTCATCTCTATCTCTTTGGCTTCTTTTTATAATCAAGAATAAGCACTATACTTTCGAGAATAATTGTAGAGTATTATTTGAAACTCAGAAATTCTTCTTACTGACTCTTTTTTTTTTGTGCTGTGTCCCAAGTATACTCAAATTAAATTAAATAACAAGCAAATATTGTTATTTTGGGACATCGAAATTAGTAGCGTGAAAGTTAATTTAATTTGAAATTTAAATAACACATACAAAAACAAAACACACGGCTTTGCTATTGGCTATATTATTGAGTCAAATAAATGAAATTCATTTAAATTTCTTAAGCAAGTTTTAAATTTTATTGGTAAGGCTGATGATAAAAATTTAAACTAAAAAATTTGATTTAATAATTTATCTTTTTACTTTTATACTTAAATGTGTAAGTTATGTCACTAAATTTGTGTTTAGTTTGTTTGTATAAATAATTAAATAATGATGAAATTAAATGTATGAGGGATGCAATTTTTTTTTCTTAAATGCCAATATATTTTTTGAAAGAATGATAAAAATTTTTATATAGAACAGTTAAACAACTCATAATGTAAACAAATGTTGTCTAGAATGGATTGAAAAGTATCCTATTGTTTAAATTACCATAAATTTTTTAAAGAAAAGTTATATATATATAGCTAATTATTATATAATGAAATTTTATTATATAATTTAAGTGATTTTTTAAATTAAAGTATGATTAATTTAATTTTCATAAAATCTGAATTGAAGGATTTACATCGTAAGATTCACGGGAAAAAAATCGAATTTAACTAAAATTAAATACCTTTAAATTTGTTGTCAATGTATTTAAAGTTATTTAATTAGAAACATTTATTTAATAATAAATTCTAAAAGATACATATTTGATTTTTTTTCATCTTGATATAAATTTATGTGATATTTAATTAAATGTTTATTATAAAGGGAAAAAAAGTTTGTACAAATAATTTATTTGTATTTTTATGATTTATTGTATAAATAAATAAGTTGAGTTCTATAATAAAAATAACATCAAGAAACATTTTAAAGCAGTAAGTTGAAAAAAGAAATAGAATTTAAGAAATAAATAAAAAACACTTTTTTTGTTGCAATTTCGCTCTATAAAACAACTTTATTTTTTCTTGAAGGAAAAGGAGCAAAGCTTTGGTATGTTAAAAATGTTGAAGTAAGATATTTGGGAAGCGAAGTATTAAAAAAAGGGGTAAGGAAAAGATAAGAAGAAAAAAAAAAAAAACAATCCAAAAATATACTTCTCTCTTCGCAATCGATCGTTGAGAAGGGAAATCAGCGTTCACAAACAAGAAGCGGCGTAGAGTTAGTTTTTAAAAAATAAACGGAAGGTGTTGTACTTGATATCGACCTGGTATGTGCTCTTCCAATGTTTCAAGGTCGCTTGGAATGAAGCTGTTCTTTTTGTCACTTTTTACATGAGACTTACCGATTGAAAAAGTTTTAACTTGAACTGTACTTCAATAATGTAGATATTAAAAAAAAATCTGTTCTTTTCGTTCTTATATATCTATATTAATACAAAGAGGAAACACAGTTAGATAAATGAAATCGATTGTTTTTTTAAAATTTCAGCTGTTGCACTTCGTTTATGTTCTGCACAAAAGTTTTATGCAATTTAAACTTGGAGTTTAATAGAGGTTGTAGAAATTCAAAAAAGTATTTATATCTAAAAATAGTGATTTATAAAAATGGTTAAATATTCAATCAAAAGTTTAACAAAAATTCAAAAAATGATGTTGCAAGTTATACAAACTTTTAGTTTTGATATCATAATGTAGTGGATATTCTTTCTGGAATATAATAATTAATCCCAAATGTATGAGATAATATTAGCAGAAATAAAATAGTGAATATTTGAATAATATTAAAGTAGAAACCAAGTAAAAATTTTATCGTTTAAAATAATGCACAAAATGATATATTTGCTTAAGGAACTACGCCTTTTGAAGGAACAACAAAGTAATTTTTTGGTTTCTTATATGTAACTTAAATTCATTACAAAACTTAAAGTATATTATTTCTGTCCTAGGGTTAGTATGACAAATTTATGATACCTAATGTGTATTGACATAGTTATCAATAGTATTACAATTCTGTAATACTGTGTGTGTGTGTGTGTGATAACATTTAACATCTTTGCCTGATTTTAATTACTTCTAATACTAATCATAATTTGTTTTACCTTGGGTTTTTTTTTGAGTATGTGGTTATTAATTTATACAAAGCAGACTAACTTACTGCAACTCACTCGTTGTAGATACCGATTTACTATATTGCTCTTCCCATCAGAGCTGCCAATAAAAGCTTCTCCTTGTTTTCCCAAATAATATTTTAAGACTTGTGCAAGCATTTTTTATTTATTCCTTTACTTTTTTGTGTGTGAATTTTAATTAATGATAGCACTATACAATTATAAGTTAGATTTTTAGTGCATAAAAAAGGTATGAAAACATGCTTTATAGAAATAGAATTCTTAAAACGTAAAATTTTATTTTGAAAATTTTTTTCTATATTGAATTTATGTTTTTTTTTTCATTATATTTCAAATTCCTAATGACTATTTGAAAAATCCATTAATTTTTTACCACTACCTCCACTTTCTCTGTATAAGGATTTAAGAGCTGAATTAGATCAAAAAAAGCTATCTACATTCTTCAGTATTCAAAAGATTACATTCTTCGAAAAATATTCTCCAGAAATGTATTAAAAACACTAAAATGTTATTTAGGGTTATTTTCAGTGCACTTCATTAAAATCCGTTTTCTAATTTTTGTAGAACTTAACTCATGTCAAAATTCTCTCATGACGTTTTAAAACTGCAATAATTATTTTTATTGGTTTTGAAATCTTTAATTTTAAGGTATCCAAATACGTTCGGAACCATGATTTTAAAAAAAGCGCATAAATGGATAATTTTCATGATATTTAGTGTCACTTAGATTAGAATACATGTATACAATTGTCTTAAGAACATTATAACAAAAAAATTATTTAAATACATTATTTTGGCAAAAAGTTAACTTAGAATAACCTTTTTTCCAAATGTTCTCCTTTTGTAAAAAATGCTTCTATTGTATTAATATTTTGCCTGTATGTATCTCAGACCTCTGTACAGAGGCGCAACTATGATTTTTGAAAAATTCAAATTATTTTCAGAGTTACAACCATTTGAAATAATTATCGGCGTATTTTCTTAAAATTTCTCCCTTCTGTTTTCGTAAAACATGGATAAACCGACTTCCGAGTTATGCATTTCAAAACTTCTAGTTGAGCCTCTGTAGAGAGGTCTGAGCTGAATACAGGCAAAATATTAATACGATAGAAGCATTTTTTACAAAAGGTGAACATTTGACAAGAAAGGTTATTCTAAGTTAATTTTTTGCCAAAATATTGTATTTAAATAATTTTTTTGTCATAATGTCCTGAAAACAATTGTATACATGTATTCTAATCTAACTGACACTAAATATCATAAATGTTATCCATTTACGCGCTTTTGCAAAATCACAGTTCCGAACGTAGTCGGATACCTTAACAGGTTTTAAAAATAAAATATTATTAAGAGGATTTGGTACCCCAAAAATGACCAACCTATCGTTTTTTTTTATTTTTATTTAATCTTATTCTTTGCTTTATTATCTTTCGATTGGTATATCTTTTGTGCAAGTCGAAAAGTTAGAAGTTGAAGAAAATTTCATTTGAGAATAAATTAGGCAATTCGGCCATGCCCCCTTTTTAGAAAAAAAGCTAAATTATGATAAAAAAATCTATTTTATAAAGAGAAATAATTATAAAAAAAGAATGTGTAATACATAAAGCAGAATATTTTCGAGGCAATACAATAACGTAATTTTTCTTTGTGAAATGTGTGCATGTAAAATTTTTGAATTAAGGCATTTTATATTAATAATTTCATAATTTCAGTTCTTATTCCTGATATGTTTGTCATACAAATGTAATACTTCAATATCACGTGAAAAAAAAGAAAAACTAAACTTTCTGTCGTGACAGAAAAAAAAAATTTTTTTTTAACATTTTTCTTGAATTTTCTTGTGCAATTAATACCTTCTTAAAATTGATCATTTATAAAAATGTATGGGTTGAAAAAATTTGAAAATGCAATTATTTTCAAGAAAAATATATAACTAATATCTTAAAGTTGTATTTCAAGTTTAATTAAGCTTATTATAATTTTGTTTTCAGGATTATAAACTTTAAAGTGGTTTTTCTCAGTTTGCGTTTTTCGAAACATTAGTGCATTCAAAATGCTACTCCTTTCACAACTATTTACCAATCACTTCCATTTTTTTGCTGTGTGTTGCATATAAAGCATTAACAAATTTAGGGATCTATTTTGCTGTAAACTGAATAGTGTTTTTAAAAAAAATTAAAATGTAAGAGATATTGGCTTTTTCGTTGATTTTTAGCATGTATATCAACATTTTATTTTTTTCTCAAAAACGTATTAAGTTATTGTAAAATCGATCCCTAAAGTTGTTTATAACATCCATAAAAATATTATAAAAAAATTTCAGGTTAAAAAATTAATAATTACAAAAGGAGTAGAATTTTAAAATTTTCTAACTTTTCTTCAAAAAATTTAAATTTTTAAAACTGTGTGAATAATACGTGAAAAATTTAATCTCGTATAATTTTCTGGAATAGAATCACTATATAAAATGTTAAAATATAATTTTTAAATGCATAAAGAAAGAAAATAGCTCAAAGGGTATCAAGTCTCCTTAAGAAAATTGAACACCATGTTTTTCTTTCTAAATTTCTGCATAGTATCCGGATTAAATTCATATATTTTTGATTTTACCTTAATGTATTCTTCATTACCAGTAAACAAGTGTTCATATTATCACAAGGAATAGAGGTAAAAGCCCAACAGGGCTAGGTACTCTGCAACTCTCCGTCGAGATATGTTTCTGATTACACAAAAACTCCCAAAGTCATCTGTTTAAAACCAAATATCTTATTTTTCTAGGGCAACGTCGCACGCCCCATTTCTTTCATTTAATACCCCCTTACTGAAATTTGTTCTCTTGGTGCTTGTAGATTTTACGTCAAGATCTTTGTTTTCTTTGTATGGCTTTACTGGCGCTTCTGAAGCTTTTAATAATTTCGCCTTTATTTACTCCTCTGGCTGCTTCGTCCGATCAAACAGACCCGAAGCGAAGATGCTGCTTTAGTTATACAGCTTTTCTAGCACCGTCGGTTTTCCCAGGAAACCTACTCCTTTGATTCCAGTACTTTTGATATTGATTTACCCCCTTAAGCAGCGACCTTTTGGCTCGAAATGTCCCCCTTCCCCCCAAAGAAAAAGGCATATTTTTATTGCATATAATTAAGCATAACACTTAACAGAATGCGAAAATGGAGGAATTTTAATTCAGTTTTCAATTTTAAAACTTTTACACTATTTTGTTTTATTTTATAATTGTGGAATACAAAAGCCTGTAATGTTTGCTTTGTGTAAGTACACCCTGCATGCTATGAAGAATGTTTCATATATCTTATAAGAATTTTTCTCATACTTGCAAAAAAGTTCATGTTTCTACCTCTTTTTAAATAGTTGAGGATATACATACACATTTTGAAGCCTGGTGTAACATTAAGTCTTACATTGCAATGGTAACAGAGATAATATTGGCTTTTTTGGATTATTTTTTCATTTCCATTTCCTCTCAAGCAACAATTTGCACAGTGCCTCGCCAATTCCTATTCTTTATCGAATATTTACAAGGATCTAAATTCTTTCCTTCAATGAAAAATCCCGCCTTCTTCACCACAAAGAAAATCCCGGATGAGGAGTATTTCAGTACCATGGATAAACTACATCGCTTAAAAATACTAACACTAATAATCTCACTATAAGAATTAAAAATATGGGCAACTCAAAGATAGAAATAAGAAAAATCACAGTGGCCAAGTTTCGGTAGCCCGTATGATTCACGGACAAATCATATAAAGGGTTAATAATTTCGCCCTTATTTATTTTTCTGGCTGCTTCGTCCAATCAAATAGACCCGTAGCAAAGATTTTACCCTTAACTTTAAAGCTTTTCTCACATCAGCGGTTTTTCAGGGCTCCCATCGCTTTGATTCCTGTAATTTTAATATTGATTTAAAGCTAATTATGGAAATACAACTTTAATAATTGTAATTGTAAAGCCTAGGCCTAAAATGGAGGAAGGTCATCACATTTTACAAGTTGACATATCGTCCGAAATTCTCAATTTTTCGTAGAATATAACCGAAAATAACATTTGACAGTTGAAATTATTCGAATCATGATTTTATTAAGGATGAGTCGAGAACGAGAAAAGGCCCCCATTCTGGCCGAGGCTGTGGGCCTAGTTGGCCCATGCATTAAGATGTCCCTGAATACATTTCTGTTATAAATTTTCATTAATTAAAAGGAAAGTCAGTTAAAAATTAATAATTAATTGTCTGTTATTTCTAGATAGAAATGAATACTTTTCTGGAATCTAAGATATTTCATATACAGGATTATTAATCATGTTCATAAGAGATTAAACAAGCATCCGAAACAATTAAAAATAAATTCGGATTAATGAATAGTTTCAAAATTATTATTTTAGCTGTTATATGTAACGCATTTTATTAATCCAGGCATTGTACATAATATAAACCGCAAAATTTTTCGTATTAAATAAAACAATATTTTTCTATTTTGTGTTGTTTATTTTTTGACAAAAAAATAAATCATAATTAAAGTAATTGATATGTAAATTTAGTAGGAGATTTAGCCAAGTAAAGCTCATGAAATTTTATGTAATATATAATTTTTCATTGCAATTTTTATCAAATAAATTCAGTATATTTATGAAAACTTTAAAAAGGTTAATTTGTTATATTTTTATAAAAAAGAGTTACCAATTACTTTAAAATGAATTCCTTTAAGAAGTCATAAAAATTTCATCATATAAGTTTAAAGGCATAATTAACAATAAGAAAATTACTTTGATCTTAAGTGTATTAAATTCAATTGTCAAAAATTCTTTATTCAGCGTGGGTTACCAGAATAATTTAAATGTAAATACAATATCAGAAATGTTATAATTTTTTTTGTAAAATCATACAGTTTCAGTATTATTATTTGTTATTCACTTTAAAATATAATAAAAATAATTTATTTAAGAGATTGTGTAAATAGATAACGTATATCAAAAATAATAAATATTCATGAAAATGATGTATACAAATTTTTTTAAATACGTCATAGTTTTACAAAATTTATACACACATAATTTTAACAAAATTAAATAAGCATACGATTACAGTCTTTACAATATTTAATTGTTTTCTCTCTGGAAGAATATTAAACACATTGAATGAGAAAAAAGATAAAAAAAAATTCTAGTAATCGAGAAAATCGACTGATTCGAAAAAATGATAAGAACTAGTCACATTTTAAAATAATGTGAAAAAGCTATGTTTGTTTTATATTGTGCCATAATAGTGTATCCCATGATGCATTGTCATTATAATTTCATCATATTGATCACTGGTTGGAATTGCGTCGCATAATTCAAGTACATTCAAAGGCTCTAGTTATCGTCAGCTCAATAGTAGTGCTACCATGTATGGAGAATTCATATTACATGAAAGTTAGACTGAGAATCATTGGAACGAATCCTTTCTATATGTTATTTAGTGCTTGTTACTTTAAGAAATGTTAGGATTAAAATTAAGTTATTTTGTATTTCATCTATTTATATTATTTTCTATGATAATTATCAAA
>BMAV01000521.1:25744-69850 GCA_019973955.1 Trichonephila inaurata madagascariensis | reverse complement strand
TGGGAAGCGAATCACGCATTTTTTAATCAGCATTTAAGGGATTAATTATAAGCCGTGCACACATTATCTAGATAATTGTTAATTTTTGTTTATAAATTTATTTATGCAAGCCTATGGGGTCACTGGTAATTATTAAAATTGTTCTTAACTAAGTATTGTTAAATTAATTATAAAATTCCTTGCGCAGTACTGATACATTTATATAAATGTATTATATCAGTGCAAAATGTGTATTTTATTTATTATTATTTCAGAATGTATTGTGTTTGCTTACTTTTAATAAATTAATAATTCTTTTAAATATTCTTTTGTTTTCGACTTTTCAATATGCTTGCGCCCCCTCGTAGGGTTATCATGCCCGTCTAGGGGAGCGCGCCCCACAGTCTGAGAAAAGCACTGGATTAATCTAATAAGATGAATTGTTATTATTTTTATATGTAAAGTTAAACTCGTCCCATTTTAAATCTGAAATAAAGCTTTGGAAAAGGCTCAAAATAATTCCCAACTACATTTTAGCGAGAAAAATGTTGGTTTGAAGAAACAAAATAATTTTGATTAGAATTTTAAGAGATGTAACCTTACAGAGAGTAAATATACATCACATCGAAACAATCTGTGGGATATACTCCAGACTGACCACCGATGTATTATTATTTCCAGAGAACTTTTGAATAAAACAGTGATGGATCTCCGTTTTTAAAGTACTATTAAGAGCTTTACAAACAGAAGATCAAATATTTTGACACATCTATTAAATTAACAGAAAACTCTTGTTGTTGTCTTGTCCCAGCAGTGCTTAGAAATCAAATGGCGCCGAAGACGTCCAAAACGGACCTTGCTGTGTCGACGGCGAATGAAGCAGTTGATGGTCCGCGGGTTTTAGGTTGATGTTGTGGAGTTTAGCCAATACAGAAGAACAATTAAAAAGATGACCAGGAGAAAGTTTAATGTCAGGACAGTGAGGACAAGAATTGTAACTTCTTTGACCCATCAGGAGATATAATCATCCCTTTAACTCTTTATCTACCGCATTATGACTTACTGCAGTTTTTTCTTGCAATATTTTTTTTTTGAATCACTACATGGAAAATTAAGGGATATACATAAGCAAAATACTCATCTTCGGGAAATTTAATTCGTTAGAGCTAATTAATTAATTAAAGATATTCAGCTGTGATATTAATTATATAAACTGTTCACTGAAAACAAATACTCAAATCGTTTTCTAAGGTTTTCATTAACATACAAAAATAAATAAATAAATAATAATAAGACACTTACCTTTTGACATTGACTTCTTTTTTTGGAACAAAAATGGCTATCTTCACAATTTGATCAAAATGTCAAATGAAAACGCTATAAAACTATTCGTATTCCCCTCTAAAATACTCATCATAGAATCCGTACTGCCATATATATCTTGGAAGAGTGGATTTGAAAGAAAATCCCTTTTAAGTATCGTCAGAGTATTCGTAAAAGTGGTTATTCTATGTAATTTTAAACTAAATGGTACTTATTAGTACCTTCGGTAGATAAAGAGTTAAAGTAGCTTGTACGTAGTCTGGCTATGGTGATTGAAATCATGCAGTTATAATTAAGATCTGGAATGAAGGGATTCTTAACTGGTGTGAATAGAAAACGGTAAAATACTATAATAACCTTTGTGTTCCTCCATTATTGAGTGAGTGACTAAATATTAATGCCGCAATATTCAACTACACGAGGGCTATTTTCGACGGAAATCGTAATTTCGAACCATGTTCAAGTGATGAGGATGACGCCTAAGCTGGCACCATTCTCCTAACTTCCACACCACATCACGGGAAGGACCGTTACCGATCATTATATTTCACGAGTATCGGCCCCTCTGCATGGTGAGTTTTCAGAGGTACTAGGTACGAAATCATGACACGCCAGCCATGAGATCGTTACCCTGACCACAAAGCTACCCCCCACGGCCACTGTGTTTCTCCGTATCCCGTATAACCACACCAATTCAATTTGTGTTGTTGTTGTTACTTATTCCACCTATTCGACTGTAACATCAGATCAAGGTCCACGAAATTCATCATGGCCAAGGGCTAGAATTTTACACCTGTCATTAGCTTTCAGCACCATGCTGGTGACTGTGATTTTGCTCAGTTCCTCCCCAATTTTAAGGGAGAACAACTTGGGAGTGTGTGGTCAAGGGCCTTCCACAAACCTCACGAGAAGACTTGTGGAGCAATGGCTATTTAGAGTACCCCCATCTCGCAAAAGCTCTATACATTTACAAACATCCATGCCTTCTCCGGTTTCGAACCCAGGCGCTACGGCACCGCTGTCTGCGTCACTAACCACTATACCGGATGGACGGCAATTTAATTTGTAACTGTAACTTGTTCAAATGAGCAGCGGGCTATTTGTTTTTGTTTTGTTTACTCCAAACAATTTTATTGATTATTATTTTAATATTTATTAAAAAATGGACGTTTATTTATTCGATTGTATGAAGAATATAGATATGCTTTTATTAAAACCATTTAAAGTTAACCATTTTATTAAACCATTTAAAGTTAAAGACATACCATTTAAAGTTAAGGTATGTCTCTCTAAATTAAAACGCATTTTTGTATCTTTTTTGTTTTTTACTTAGAAGTTATGGTTATAAATGCTTTTTATATATTTTTTTGTGATTTGCTTTATAGCTTAACATTTTTAATGAAGAAATATATTTTGATTATCTAAATTGCATTAAAGAAAATTTTTGAATGAATATTTTGTCAGAAAATTAAAAATTCACTATTGGCATGCGAATATTGTTTTTATATATTTAAAATTTTCTTCAGTGTTGTTTATTTTCTGGATGTCAGATACACTTGCCTCCGAAAGTCTGCATATAGGCAATGATCCTACGTGTTTATGCTACAATTACTTTTAAAATCTTGCTTTAGAAAACCAACATACCTCTCAGGGATTCTTCAAAACTTCCTTGTTCAAACAACAACAATAAAATCCACCTTAACATGAAAAAATAAGATGGACTACCAAATAATCACCAACCACACCCACCAATAGTCTGTGTACACTTTCAAAATAGAGCTTTTAAAAAGACCTTTTATTATGAGATAATTACACTAAGTCTATTTTTAAGTAATTATAAACTTCTATAATGATTTATTTGGAATTTGAGATTTGAATGCTAGTGTGATTCCAATGTAGGTAATAGAAAAGAGATTGCTGTATTAGTGTGAAAGAAAGATAATCCAAGATCTTTAAAAAAGGAGAAATCTTTTAAATCAATTGGATGAAACTGTTAATAGCAAACATTTATTGATTTAAAAAAAGCTCATTAACCACAATTTAAAATTATTGTAGTTTTTTTTATAAACTACAACTCTTAAAATAGTATCTAAGCCAAGATCTGTTCTTTTCCCCGTCTGCAGGGTCACCTCGAGAATCTTTCTTTGTAATATGCTCTATAAAAATAAATCCAAGACTATAAGCTTCACAAATAGCTAAAAATGTTGCTGAGATATTCCTAAAAATGTGATACTACAATTTAAAGAAAACTTTAAAAGGATGAATATCATGGCCAAGTTGCTCTCAAGAAGTCATTTATCTCTTGAGTGAAAAGAACCATGAGAATGACCCTTGCATATAAACACCTAAATAGGACACATAATTATTGGAAAAATGTAATGTATTCAATTGAAAGTAGCTTTTGTATTTTTGGCATCAAAAAGTCAAAAATGCTTATAAAAATTTCTGCACAGGTCATAAGAAAGGGAATCTTTTTCGACTGTCAAATATGGAAAAGGAGATATAATGGTTTGGGGGTACATTGGAAACCTTTGGGTTGGTAAGCGGGAATTTATTGAAACAACAATGTGCCAAACTGATTACTTGAATGTATTGAAGTAAAGTATCACTGCAAGTGTGAGAAATTGTAGTGAGTGATGAATTTTACATTTAGAAGGACAAAGATACCAAGCAAATATGGCTTACATGGTGAAGTCATGACTGTTCTATCATGTCCCAAACCAATTCCCCCAGCCATCCTGGTCTTTAGACCTAAGCACAGTACAGCATTTATGAGATTTACTTGGAAAGGATAATCAGGGACCTCATAATAACATTGTAACATAATAAGAAATGATCAAATCTGTCATAGTAGAATAATAACACAAAATAACCACAGACGAGCTAAGTTAGTTGAATCCATACCAAACATGTTGATAGAGTTATAGAAAGAATGTAATAGGATACTTTCATATTGGCCTCACCGCAGCAAAATTGGCACCACATGAATTGCATCTTGATATAAAAACAACAAATATTCTAATGTGTTTTATATGAAAAAATATTAATCAAATTTTGGGGGAAAATGGCGCCATTTTGGCTGCGGTGACGTTACTACATAAGTAGCCAGAATAGTTTAAAAAGTATTAATTTTTAGTTACAATCCATTATTGTAAAGGTTTTTTTCTAGTGTATGCAGACTTTTGACACACATGATTTGTGTTGTTCTCAAGTTATAAATATTTGTATTTTATGTTATCAGGTGATTCTTGCTCATATTTGAATTTACGACATTAGAGAAATCAATAAAAAGTTGTACTGATTCAGAAAGTTTTAATTTAATTAGTGATCTTTGCATTAATATTAAAGATGATCGTATGTATGCAGACTTCTAGAGGCAAGTGTATTTTAAGTTTATTATATTGAATTTTGAGACAAAAATCCATATTTACTTTATTTATTACTTTAGACATTTTTGAGAGCATTCAATTTATAGCAACTTTTCTTTTTAAAGCCTACGATCTTGTGGAATGGTTAACAGATCGATTGAACATTGAGGAAACGGGTAAGTATTTTAAATTAAAAAATTACTCTATAAAGACTAGTTTTTATGTTTCTGTCTTAGACTTATAGGTATTGTTGCATCCCAAATTCTGATTTTCTTCTCCATATGATAGCTTTTTACTATTTAATTATTATTTTTAATTATTTGGGTACTATATGCAATGTCTTATATTTTATCTTGAAGAGTTACATATTATCTTAGTCTTATATTACTGTTAAAGATTAATAAATTTAAATTCTACAAACTTTAAAATTAAGTAATGAAAAGCATATTTCCTATTGGTTTTACAACAATATTATTTCAGAAGAATAATTGACTCTTCCTCATCCTTCAACTTTTGTCTAACAATTTCAAAAAAATTCAAATTTTTCTTAGTAATATTTATCACAGATTATAAAAAAAGCAACCTATGCTTAGTAGCATTATTAATAAATATATATTCTCTTTCTCTCCATGTATTTCTTTTACTTCCTTCAAGTACAATTGTGCCATTAGATATAAATATAGACTGCATTGCTCTTAAGATGAATCTTTTCTACTGACTATTTAATTAAGATGATAGTTTTTGCTTACCATTGACCAATTTTGCCAAATCAAAAGATATTATTTCAAAAAATGTTGCCAAATGCTATCATTACTGTGTTGAAAGATGCATGGTGATGGTTTCCATTATTAACCACATATTGTATCATTTAGTAATGTCTTTTGATTTGACGATATTGGTCTGCAGTATAATATGCAAGTATTGTTTATTGCAGGGGTGGCCAACCCAAATGACCTCGTAGGCCACTTCAGAAAAACTTTACAATCCCGTGGGGTGCATATAAAAATATATATCTTTATATTAGATTTGGATCCATTACAAACATTTGTTGGAGTGAAAATTTAAAACAGACTGATATATTATTGTTTTAATTATTTTTCATGTATACAAACATAGATAGTATAACAATAATAATGCGATGGTCAAATGTTTAATTCATTTAATTAGTGAGATATCTATTTCTCAACTCTTTCACTTAGTTTTTGCAAGTCGATCTCAATGCATGTGTATTTGCTTAAAGTAATTGATGTTGCAGATTTTTGTGCATTAAGTTTCAGCACGATTTATGTTTGAAAAATTTCAATTTGGAGAAAAAAAAAAGAGATTTGCAGTAACAAAAGCAGCGTGATAAAATAATAACAGTTATGGGATTTATTTTTTACAAAATAAAACTTTTTAAACAAAAAATATTGTACAAAATAGTCAAATTTTGTAAAGTTGTAAAGAATCTTGCGCTGGCTGCAAAATTATTCAAGGCGAGCCACATGTGGCCCCTGGGCTGCGGGTTGGACACCCCTGGATTATTGGTATTGCACTTAGTTTAATTTTTGTAAATTTAAGAATTACTTATTGGATTTTATAATAATAATCACTAAATGATATGGATGTATCTTATTATCCAGCTAAAGATTAATTTTAATTATGTTTTAGGACAAAAATGCAAATCAGATTTATATGCAAAAATCAAACATATTTATTTCTTTAAAGTTCCTTTCTGTCCTTTTATAGAAGCAGTTCATTTAGCCAACCTACTGTGCCAACATGGTTATTTTTTTCCTGTGGGCGATACTAGGTCTCTAGCTATCAGAGATGATGGCTCTCTTTATAGGTTTCAAGTAAGTTTTTAGCTTCTATTTATTAGATTAAATCTGATTTAACTATATATTAACATATCACTTGGAAGATACATGAAGTTATTGGCAATAGACCTTGTCATTTTGAACTTTGATCAAGTGACAAGGATGACATATGAGGTGGCACCCCACTCTCCAAACTTCTAGTCCATGCCAATTTTATTTATTAGAACTAGTATACTTCAAGTGTACCTGGTAATGTATGACTTTTTTTTAAATTTGTGTATTCCATCATTTTAATTTTTGTATGTTTTACTAACTGTTAATGCTTTTAAATCTGTTTGGTAAATTTCCTAGCAATTTGTCACCTTACTCAATATGCATTAATTTTTGTGTGTATGGATGGATAATAAGTAATTAGTTCTTGTTATTTGTACAGCATTTTGTTATGTGTAATTCAGATTTATGTAACAGGAAAAGAAACATTTCATTTGCAAAAATCATTTAAGAAAAAAATATGTGAATTCTGTGGAATGTTTTAAAACCTTCCAGGTAAAAAAAAAAAAAAAAATTCTAAATGGGTCTATAAAGGGCTGTTTAAAAAGAAGTTAACTTTACAGCGTGTCTTATGTGTTATATCATGAATAACAAAAGGTTAAAATTAATTTGTGGTATTGGTTTTTTATTTTAAATTTGTGTTTCATATGAAGAACAGCTATTTTTTTTTCTTTTCAAATTTAAAGTCTTTATAAGTTAAAATACTAATCTTTTGTTTTGCTTAGAAATCTGATTTATTTCTCAGATATTAATTTTTAACTTGAAAATATTCATGATAAGCATATATTATTAAAAATATTTTATCTGTATTTATAATTTTTTTTACATAAATTCACAAGTAGGAAAGAAGCCATATTTTATTGGAAATAATTTTTTAAAGTAACTATATTAAGGTTTTCACAATAGTATTATCATGAGATATCATCTAAAATTTATTTTACAGGCTCCATATTTCTGGCCTTCTCATCATCAGCCAGATAATACAGATTATGGTAAGCATTATTTTTAAAACAAATATTATGAATATGGCTTGAAAAAAAAAAAGCTTTATTTGTGAAATTCAATCTATTATAAAGCACATGAAATAAGTATATCTATAATTGTTTAAATGTCATTTAGAACGAATGCTAATAAAAAACATTATTGATTTGAAATTATTGAAATTGTATAATAACTATACATTACAATATTTTTTTATTCCAATATTACCTTTCCATGACAATATTTTTCATTATAATATTGTGTGATAATTTGCTTGTGTTGTGTTTGCTTGTGACATTAATTATTCAGATTCATTATATTATTTTTGAAAGAATGATATACTTATTTAAACTTCTGGAAAAGTAACAGATTTTAAGTTCTGTTTCTTGTAAATATTTTTAAAAATGTCTAAAACTGCAATAATTTTATTAATACCTTGATCTATAATTTTGTATTTTTTTTCTGTAGTGTGTATATGTATTATACATTTCAGTTATTCCAAACTTTAGCTTGTTTCAAGACAATTTGAATATGGAGCAGTTATTCTTGTATTGATTAGTTTATTATTGTATGGTTAATTTTAAATTATTTTATCTCTGCAATGAAAGGATTCCAGTTTGCCATATTTAATACTACCATCCACACAAAATGTTCTGAAAACAATAACAAAACATATTCATTTTTGTTAGAAATTTTATAAATTGTCTTAAACTTTATTTTTTTCTATAAATATATATTAAATATTGTATGTGTTGAAATAAATGTAAGACTATTTTTTATTTACAATAAATGTGATTTAATATTAATGAAAACATGCAGTATCAAATTTTTCTTAATATTTTTTACCTATTAAGTTTCTGAAAGATCTAATTCAAGGAGTTGAGGAAAGGAGAAATTGTACAAAGTTTACATAACACAAAAAAGAATTTCTGTATTATGAATGCTGTAAAAATGGATGTAAAAACATGTACAATGTTTATATTAAAAAAATTCTAATGCTTAATGCATTTTATAAAAATATATCTCATAATTTCTCAAGAGATTATGCTCATCTAAAATTTCTGTATTTAAATATTCAGTGCTTTACTTATAAGGGGAGGGCATGATGAAGGAAATTCATTTGGGGTTGACACTTGGTGTAATAGTAGTACTTCTTTAGGATGTTCAACCCTCAATGTAATTCTGCCAAATGGCCAGTCAATTCGAAGAAAATAGCCTTCGAAATTCATGCTTAGCTTTTATACAATTAAGTTTCAATTTCCTTCAATGATTCCGTAGCTTGATTGGTATACCTTCTGCATATTATGTGCGAGGTCAGGGTTCGATTCATCGATCAACTTTTTCTTTTCATTTCATTTAATTATTTTTAAAATTAAATAAATTTATTTATGAAAGGTTTATTAAATATTAAATGATATTTTATGTAATTATTTTGTATTTTATAAAGTAAAAAAAATTACTGTAATTATATAAATATTTATATTAAATTTTATAAATATATTTCTATATTAATAAATAATATTACAAATAAAATATGTAATAAATATTAAATGATATTATACATAAAAATTGGTTACAAATAGTTTTATAATGGGAAACATGATATAACTATAAATAAAATATTATATATAATATAAAATAATTTATAAGGTATATCATTATTATTAAATTAATTATTTTATAATTAATATAATAAAAATATGTCTTTTTTATATATTATTAATTTAATTATTTTATAATTTTATAAAATATTTAATAAGTACTTTTTAAATAAATTAAATAATTTTAATAAATGTATTTAAATAATTTTTATAATAAATTAATAATAATTTCAATAATAAATTAATAATTTCAATATTAAATAATTTCAATAATAAATTAATTTTAATAATAAATTAATAACTAATAAAAATAGTAATAAATTTAATAATAAATTAATTATTCTTATGAAAAATAATTCTTATTAATAATTTTAATTAATAATTATTTTAAATATTTTTTAATTAATAATAATTTTAAATATTTTTAATTAATGATAATTTTAATTATAAATAATTTAAATAATAAATTTATTTATTTTTTTACTGTATAAAATGCAAAATAATTACATAAAATATCATTTAATATTTAATAAACATTTCATAAATAAATTTATTTAATTTTAAAAATAATTAAATGAAATGAAAAGAAAAAGTTGATCAATGAATCAAAATTTGATGTACCAATCAAACTACAGAATCGTTGGAGGGAATTGAAAGCATGAATTTCGAAGGCTATTTTCTCTGAATTGACTGGCCATTCGGCGGAATTATATTGAGGGTTGAACACCCTAACGGAGTACTACTATTACACTGTCTCGACCCTAAATGAATTTCCTTAGTCGTGCCCTCCCCTTGTTCGTATAAAATAAGTCTCTTTATTTGCTAGTTTTTAAGTTTTCCTAAATAATACTTGATTATAATTTTGAACTAAAATTTCTTACTGTAGTATTCACTTTAAAGGGGTTTTTCATAGACTATTAATGCCTCACACTCTTTTAAAAAATGAATGATTTTTATTTATAAATGAACAATTATTTATTGTCTTACAATTTATGACAGATTAAAATTTATCCTTTGTATTAGTATAGTTTTTACTATTGCAAAATAACTTTAAATGCAGTCTTTATTGTAACCTATAGATTAAAGCCAATTCTAGAGTCAAAAGAATAAGGCTTAATTGTTATTAAAATTGTATTATTGTAAAGTAGGTAAGTTAAATTATATAAAACTAGCTTGTATTCAATGTGTGATGCAAGATATTTCTTCAAACAATCCATGTACTACATAGTAGAATGAAATAAAATGTTTAAAACTGTAAATTAGATATAAGAATGAAGATGTTAGGATATACATGTTATCTCAACTACAAATTTCTCTGTAAATTAAGGTCAGGAAAGTTAAAAAAATAATTGATCATTGTGCTTAGTTCCTTAGTGAATCCAATCTATAAAATAATATGTCATGATTTGTCATTTTTTTTTAAATAAGAGAAGTGTGTTATTTAAAGTTAATTTCTCAAAAGATTTTAGTATTTCTTATATTTTTGTCTTTTTATTAATTTATTATTTATCTGATTTTTTTTTAAAGATAAGAATATAATGTATAACTTTATATTTGTGCACTATATGTTTTTCTCATTCTTTTACTTATTTAAACAGCTGTTTATCTGTTAAAAAGATCTATGAAGAGCAAACAGAAACATAGTTTAGAAGATTACGAACAAGTGAGTTTAAGTTGGAAGTTTTTAATTCCTTGCAAATATTATTTGTTATACTTTGCATTGATTATAATTTCTCTTTTAGGAGGCCTTGGCTCGGCTAAAAAAACTGCTGTGTCACAAGTGGGATTTCATTACATTGCAAGCTGAAGAACAAGTCAAGTAAATAGGGTTCTGAATAAAGATTATGTCCCTTAGATTTTCTGTTCACATTTTAAAATTTTTAATTATATACATAAAGAAAGAAAAGAGACTGGAGAATATTAATAGCAAAAATATGAATGCAATGTCTTGTATATTTGGCAATGAAGTCAACAATTATAAAAACTAAGTTGATTATATTTTTTCCCTACCGTGATAAATGAGAAGTAATTCTCTTTATCACTGTATGGCAATTCTCTTTATCAATGGTAGATAATTTCTAAGTCATGTATTATAAAGAGAAAGTTTTAGTAATGTTAGTTCAAATCTATAATGTACGATATTTTATCCTTAGGGTACTTAAATGTCTAAATTCACACTATTATACATAAATGTTCAAAATGTCAGAAAACTTGAGAGATTTTTAGTCATGTTTATATATAAGTGATATTAAATAAGTGTATCCACACAGCCCTAAAGGAAACAAGTATTTCTGATTGTAAAGAAATATTTAACTGTGATTTTTGGTGTCTCTGAAATTTGCTGTTAAAAAATTTATGAAAAGATGTCTCCTAATTAATTATTATTAATGTCCCTTATCTGAATAAGTGTTAGGAATACAGAATTTCTTTAAAAATACATTCTTTGTTTGATCATTGTATGGATGCATCGGAAAAAAAAATAAACATTTCTTAAAGTTCTTGTAAATAAGAAAGAAATTATACCTAGCTTATAATAAAATAATCTCTGATTGAAAATTTTTAGAAATTATGCCTGTTGCCATGCTATAATTTTTCATGAAAATTTGGGAAATTCTTGCTTGAAAATTAAACTCAAAATTCACTTACAATGGCAGGAGAAACAATGTTAAACATTTCATTTTTTAAAAAAGTATGACTTTTTTAATATCTAATATTTTTAATGGTAATGCAAATTAAATACTTAAAGAGTGCTCCTGTAGCATTTCTAAAGATGAATTTTTCTTCTTTTTTTTGAGTTTAAGTTGATTACTTTATTGATTTATTTTGGTATGAATTTTTGTTTTGATTATAAATGAGATGTGTTGATTTAGGAATTCTACATTTCTTAAAAAAATTTTTTTATAATCATAGTAGTGATATTATCCATTTTTTTTTCTTTTGGTTTTATACTATTTATTCTAGAAGGATTTTACAGAAGGCTCTTACTCCTCAAATCTGTATCTAAAATAATGTGCACTTTTTGTTTATTTAAATATTAGCCATTGATTACATATTGTTTAAAATACTTTTACGTTTTTATTCAAAATTCTCATTCCTCACATCTGAAAAATTTCATGCCTGAAACCAATTTTTAATAAAAGCTCATTTCATGAAATAATCTTCCCCTTTCAGAATTTCATTCCTTAACTTAAAAAAAATAATGGCATTTTTTTTTTTTTTTTATAAAATACTATTTTTTTTTCCAAAAATAGTAAAGAAAAATTGGCTCTTTTGTTCAACATACACAAAACAAGTACAATATTAAAATTATTCAAATCTTATGTGTTAAAATACTTAATTTTGTTTAGATTGAAGTTCTAGATGTTTTTCATTTTGTTATTTTTAATTTTTTACATATTTCAGTTGATACTACTACTACTTAAAATCTGTTCATTTACTTGTTTGTACTTTGGTGAATTTTTGTTTTAAAAAATATTTTTCTTTTGATATGATTTGGTATAAATAAAATTTTAGAAATCTTTAGCTGTCAGGTTTTTTATTGATTAATTTACTCTTTATTTCAGCTTAATAAATCAGAAATGTACACAATACTTTATATATGTATAATACATTATTTAATTAGTAAATATGTTAAATGCAATTCTCTTTGTAAGTAGACCAAGTGTTAAATTTATACATAACAACATTTATTATTGCTTTAAAGTACACTTTTAAGGCTGGCCTGAAAAACAAAATAACAGCATAAAAATATAAAAAAAATAGTATTGGATATAGAATAGATGTAATTGAATTAAAATTTTACAAGTTTTTTTATTGAACTGTAAATTAACATTTTCTTTGAATTTTAGTCTAGCTAAAGATAAGAAAAAAGGAGACAGATTGGTTTTAGAGAGCCAAGAAAAATCATATTGGCGTGTTCACAGGCCTCCAGTGAGCATTTATTTTATTACTTTTTCCTATATATAAAATTTGATAAACTATGTTTTAATTTTTTATATATAAATGGAATATTATAATGATACTAGGTGCTGATAATAAGCTATAGCAATGTGTATTTTCTTCTTTTAGCATATAAGATATATTGCATTAGTATTATGTGTTTCTTTTAGTTAAATTGGTTTCATTATTTTACTATTAAAAATATTTTGCATACCAACTAATTAATCATAATTAGCATTATATTCTTTCTTGATGTCAAACAAATGATCCTGATATTTATTTTTTGTAATGTTTCAATGTATATTTTTTATTTATTGCAAAATGTGTATTAGATATTTAAATGAGAGTACAAGTTTTAGTTTTATTTCTTTATGAAATGTACTATATAAATTACTACTGATATTTTATCCAATGTTTGTATAGAATACAAAGTTTTTAAAACTATTGTAACATTTTCCAATAAAAATTTACAAATTTAAAATTGAATTATTGTGTAGAAGTTAAGAAATCAGTTTAGTAATTATACTCATATTTTTGCTGAGAGTAAAGTGTGGATCTCTCATGTCATTTAATATTAAATTATATATAAAATAAGAAGGAAATTCTCTGAACTCTTTTATTCCATATTTTTTTATGTTCTTTAGGGAACATATCTTTGTGCAGCATATGTCTTAAAATGACTTAAATATAAAAAGTTATACAATGTAGATTGGTTTTTAATTCTTTATGTTTCTGATTATTTCTTGTATAATAAAATTATTTGAATATAATGGAATTGGAATTTATTATTATTTTTTTAACCAACTAGCCTGGAACTATCAGTTGCTTAGAAAAAACACCATTAGCAAATAGGAAGGTGAAGAAAAAGAGTATTACTGATTTAAAAAGAGAAGTGAGTATATTATCAAACTTGTTTTGATGAAAAAGAAAATGAATAAATAATTTATTTAACTTTAATATTCTTTTTCTCTTTTCAGAAAGCAATGTTGCTTGAAAATCTTAACAAACGACGGTTTAAAACCAGTCGACTTGTGGAAAGGTAAGCAATGTTATTTAATTTTTGAAAAACTTCAAATGTGTTCTTCAAATGTTTCAAAACTATTTATGAAAAAGTTTAAAATTATTATGAAAATTTTTGACTAATTGTTATGCTATTACTATTGTGCTATACTTTTTCCAAAAATTATTTTTGTGAATTAAGTGTTTTATATGAAAACTCTGAATGTGTGGAATTCACCTCTTTAAGGATTTTTTCTCAGTGTTATAGAAGAATGAATAGTGTTTTTGGGTAGCATTGTTAAAATATTCAGGGTCTACAGATTATGTCCCCATATTCTGTACTATGGATGTTAGGCAAGGACTTACTGAGTATGGCTGGGATGTTTTGTGCTCCCCCCTCCCTGTCCATGATGACTAGACTTGGTTTCTCTACAGATTTTTATCTCTTCAGGTAACTTCAAAATTCCCCAGAACGGCCATTAATTTTTTTCTTTGGATACTATGAAATAGCACCATAACTTCTTCATAAACAAATTGATTTGCATAAAAAAGGAATTTTTTCCAGCTGCCAGAATAATAGCAAAATAAATAAATAACAATAATGATGGAACAAAATAGTGCATATGTTTCTCAACAGAATTTATTATACTTTTGTATTACTTTATTTATTCTTGAAAAACCACTGAACTCTCTGGTTTACCTAATATATTAAAAAACAAAAGTTAAATTTTTTAAATTTAAAGAAACAAAAAATAAAAAGTTTGAGTATGTAAAGTAATAATATTCATTGCTTTGTCTTTCAATTCAAACTGCATAAAAATACAGAAGCTTGTTTCCATGTTATGGACATGATTTTAAAAATTGTTTGTTTGAAACTTATGACAAAAATTATCTGCTACCTTTGTTTTTCTTAGTTAGAAGACAAAATTCATTGATGGTTGAAGGGCTTTGTAAATGTATTCATACTAACAGATAAAGAATGAAGTATCTGGAAAATTATGAAAAGTTATGTGTACATTCTGTTGAGTTACCATAATCAATTTTTATCACATTGATGATCTTTCGTGCTTGCATTAATGTATTATATTAAAATTACATATTTACTGGAAGTAGTATTTTAAAATTAAACTAGGTCTCTTACAGTTCTTGCATAATATGCTCTATATCCAGCTAAAAAATTTTTTTCATCATTCTTTTAACCAATTACTTTTATTTTTACAAAATCTTAATGATTTTAGATGCATTGTTACCATTTGCTTCAAAATGAAAAGAGATAATATACAGATGCAAATATTAAAGTAATTATTTCAGTTCTTTTAAAAAATTGGACTTCTGAAAATGGATAGTTTTAAAATAAACATCTTATATATCTGTATCGAAAACTGCATTAATGAATAAGTTTCTCACAATTTAAAAAATTGTAATATGTAATTCTAATTTTTGGCTCTTAATTCCTAATTTTACTTCTATTTGTTTAGTTTAATTGAAATTTTCATAATGTAGGGCAGTGTTTCCAGACCATTTTACAGCCATGGATCAGTCAACATTTGATAAATTTACTGCAGTTCACTGAAGGGGGGGGGGATTTGATTGTTTATATTTGAGATCGTTTTGACTTTATAATATTAATTTAATGCTTTCATAAAAATGTTACACCAAAAATTGAATATAAAGTGATTTAACATGGAATATAAAGTGATTTCCATGGGATTTAAGTCACACAAATTCGAGAGAAATACACCACTGTAAATAAAATGGAAATAATTTAATGTTCCTTGTCTGGCCTGGTACTCAGACTGGTCCACGGCAGTGTGGGGGGGACACTGATGTAGGTTATTTAACAATCATAAGGATAGTATTAGGAGTGGAACAATGATGGGAAAAAATGAAGTAAGAATGTACTTTTAAGGAATGTAACAACCAAATTATAATAGAGATTGTTTGTCCATCGAAGCAATAATATTTTTTTGTACTTAATGGTCCTGATAAATTTCTGATCATATTTTTGTTGTGGCTTTCTTCAAAGTGGTTAGTGTATCATTATCATTTGCATTTAAATATTTTTTTTCGTTCTGGAATTATTGAATTTGCTTTGAAAAAATAATTTTAACTTCTTTAGGAGAAGTTTGACTGTTTAAATATAATTTCTTATAAAGTTCTTGCTTCAAAATGATTGATTACTTAGAGTACAATTTCCTTCATATTTTACAAAGAGTTTACATATTTGAAGAAAAATTAGAAAAAAGATGCCCATTAAATTTTTAAATTTTTTTGTTATCTCCGAGAAAGAGTAAATGTAAATAGGGCTACTCACATTATGCTTTTTGGATACTGAAAAAAACCCCTGGAAAAATAGAATCACAGGGAATCAATCAATATAATTTTTACAAATGTCATTATAAAACCTTTGCTTCTTATCTTGAAAAATAATGAAATTCCATCTAATTTTTAAGATTAGGCAGAATATCAGTACATTTTCTCTTTAAACAAACTTACTGTCAAGTTACAAGGAACTTTTAAATCAAATAAATAAAAAATTACTTTATACTT
Source organism: Trichonephila inaurata madagascariensis (assembly GCA_019973955.1). NCBI lineage: Eukaryota > Metazoa > Arthropoda > Arachnida > Araneae > Nephilidae > Trichonephila > Trichonephila inaurata. The sequence continues at coordinate 53,260 of BMAV01000521.1, read as the reverse complement.
TCAAAAGTGTTTTGTAACCTTGTATAACATATTTATTTGCTTGTATGTGCATTAATATATAGCAAACTAATATTTACATTAAATTTACTGGTTATTTTGCTTATAAAGTTTACTGAAAATGATATCTCTCTGTAGAATAATTGTGTTTAATTTTGCAAATCTAAGACATCTCTTACTATTTATTGGTAAGGTACTGTCTACATTTTCCTTCAGAATAAAACAGATATTGGGTAGGTTCAAATCAATGTAATGTAATCAAATGATTTGTTTTTGTATTCTGTATATTCAAAAATGACCATTTTTTAATGTATGTAATAAAACTCATTATAAGATTCTATGTAAAAATTTTGTGTTGATGGATGATTTTAGAACTACTTTAAAATTATGCATTGAGAGTTATACAGAGGATAATGTACTCAATAAAGAAATTTTCATGTATTAAAAACAGTTCCACTAAGAATAATTTTAAAACTAAGTAAAATCATATGACTTAATCACTTGTGTTAACAATGCAAGATTTAAGTATATTTATGAAAAACTGAAATTATGCAAAAGGAGAGGAGCTTTTGAAAGGGATTATAAGAAATTTTTTTTTTTCCTTGTGAAATATCTGCATATTTTAGAGATGAGAAATGAGTGATGGTTAGACATTTTCAGATACCTGATGTACAGCATTGAGTTATTTGTGTATGGTTGTATAGTATTTATTTTGTAATTTATGCAAAATAAATACTTTTTTTTTAACTTTGAGGATTATTTATTAAAAAGTTATTAGTGTAATATATAATTTTTTGTATAATATCTGATATAATCATATGTATTCATTAATATATAAAGGTTATTTTGTCCTTTTTCTGTAACACATTCATTTTCTTAATAAATTTGATTTTCTAAAAATTCTTTAATTATATATATGCTACCCTTAAAGTTTGAAATCCATTATTTCATAGAATAACTAGGTATTCTATAGAATAATGATTAATTGATCATTTAAGTATGAAATACAGCACTCGAAAGTTTTTTTAACCAGTTCTAGCTGCTTTGGGAAGTATTATTATGATTAGGAACTAGAGATGAACTAATAAAAAAATTGTACTCTAGATATCAGTTCAGCATATGTCAGTGAAAATTAATTTCCATTGAAGAAGTTCCAAATATTGACACAACACTTCGATCTGTTGCAGCAACTAAAAAATTGCAGTACTGGACAAGGATTTAAAAAGTACTTGTGTAAAAAAATAAGAAAAATAAATAATAAATATAAAAAATAAATAAATAAACACGTTCTCCGTAACCAACAAAAAAATTGTTCACCTATCCATTGACTCACTGGTGGAGAGTAGTGTAGCAGTATCTATATAAACCAGTACTAGACATCACGCGAAGATGATCATTTTGGCATGATCGATAAATCATCTGCTAAATTAAATCATCTGCTTTCCCTTATTATTTATCAATTATTCATCCACAAAAGGAATAAAATGTATTTTTCGAGAGATTTTAGCTATTTACAATCAATTAATTTATAAAATATCTTTGAAATTGTTTTTTTTTCACTTTCACTGTCTATCCCTGGTTATTTCATAGAATAACTAGGTAAAGTACGAAATTTTTCATCTATTATATACTTTAACTGACTTGTCTAGTTATTTCATGAAATACCTCATTATTCTATGAAATAACTGAATTATACACTTTAACGTAACATATGTACTGAAAAGTCTGGCGTATAATGTGCACCTGTACTTTAAAGCTGCATTTTAAAATGTTAATGTATATTCACCCTATAATGTGCATTCCCTTTTTTTTGAAGGAACCTAAAATATATGTCTGTGATGTTCTTGTATTTTGAAGGGATTTATTGGAGATATTATCCCAGGATTTTCAAAAAATAATATAGTTCTAAAACTACAACCTTTTATTTCATTAAGTATGTCATTTTTTTCAAAGTAAATGGTAATACGATATATGTAGAAGTCTAATTTTTTTTATGCTCATTTCTTTTTTTAAAATTTTTAATGCTACCATTTTTATACCCGACATATAACAGCGTACCAGAAAATGTCAATTTTATTTTTTTTGTTAAAAGTGCACTATTTGCCAGATTTTATGGTATATGTATACATATATAATGGAAGTTTTACAATTGAATTTATTCATCTTCATGTCAGTTAAGTACTTAGGAATAGTTTGTATGTAAAAATTATACTTCATTCTATGAACTAATTTTCTTATTAATTTAAGAAATGTATGATAGTATTATAGAACTGTCTATTAAGACTGAATTGTTTACAAAATAAACTGCAATTGTATTAATGTTCTTTTAAAAAAAAATTGTTTACATAGCCTTATTAATCATTGTCAAGATTACATCGAATTTGATGCCTTTGTGTCTGGTATTTGGCCTTCTAATCCTTGGGTAACTGAAGATACAACACTATGGACACTTAATAACAGAGAGTAAGAAATGTCTATTATTTTATAAAGGCTTGTGTCTTTTATTTTTAAGGAAATTTTTTTAAGAATAATGTGATCTTGTAACTTGGTTTATAACACTGTGTAATTTTGTGTTATACTTAGTCTGTTTCCAAATTTGTTCAATAAATTATTTATTTTACAAAATGATTTGTAAATTAGAAATTCATTAAAAAATAGCTTTAAGAAAGATTGATAATTTTATTTTAACTTTGATAGGAATTTATTTGATAATGTATAAATGTTTAAAATAAGTAATAGTGACTACCTCAACAGAATGGTCATAGTTGTAAATTTATGGACAATTTGTTGCTGTTGAATCATGGTTGCAAGTCCTCATATCACTAAAGAACCACCTTGTAGAGGGGTTGATTCATGTTAAATCTGTTGAGGCTCAATGTTCATTGAGGCAGAAGTTTAGAAAGTGTGTGGGAGGACAGCTTAGAGGTATTGTCCTTGTCAATTGACCTTGGTTCAAAGTAATGAGATTCACTACCTTTTTACTTCTAAGGGTGGGATTAATAATAAATCATTCAATTAAAATAAATTATACATTCATATTTACTAATTACTTCTCATTATTTATTAAGTATAACACAATTTTAATACAAAAATTTTAAGGAAAATGTGGATAAAATATTTGGAAGTTATTAAGCATCAGTAAAAAAAAAATGGTAGAATTTATTTCATTTGTTCATTTTGTTGTAGCTATTTGTATTTTTTACCCTAGCTTAATTTTTTGTTCATTATTATTTTTATATTGTTTTATCTGTTGTATGAAGTGAATCATACTAAAGATTGGAATGATAAGTTTTGTATGTTAATATATTTCTGTTATTTAAAATTTTAATAAAATTAGTGTTTTTAATTTCTAAAATCTAAATGAATTTAAACTAATTTTTTTGAGTATTTCATTTCATATATAAAAAAAGTTTGATAATTTATAAAATTCTTACAAATTTTTCTGAAATAATTTTTTTTAGAGTTGAAGTACCCACAGAACAGCGTGTGAAAAGATGGTCTATCTCTCTTGAAGATCTATTAAATGATCAGACTGGTATTAAAGAATTTGAACGTTTTTTAAGAAAGGAATACAGTCATGAAAACTTATTGTTCTGGAAAGCTGTTCAATCTTTACGGAGATGTGGTAATTTAGATGTAGAGAAAAAAGTTCATGAGATATATAAGTAAGTATTGCTATTGCTTTGCCTAACTGTTAAACTAAGTTATTTTCTACAATATTTCATGGTAAAAAAAATTACTATTACTCTTTAATGAACTGAAGAAAACAATTGTATAGACAATAATTTTTATTTACTATAATTTATTTCAAGCATTCTTGCCCTTTTACTTCTACATATGTACTTTATTTAGATTTACTGTGAATACTTACTATGTAATAGTTTAACTTTTACTTCTCCTTGTACTTGTTTTGTTATCATGCCCTGGTAGGTTTCTTTCAATTTTACCTAGCTTCCAAAGAAGCTTGTTTTTAGTGTTCTCTTCAATCAATACAACATCACTCACCTTCAGTTCAGGATGTGTTTCCGGGTTTTTCAAAATGAGGATTTTCATCCCAAATGAAATGGTTTTTTAAAAATATTATTATTCTTTAAATCATAAGTAATTTAAATCTAATGCTGTTATTATATTCAGTTTATAATTTCTTGGTGATGCTTCTGTAATTAAAAGAATGGTATATTATTATTATCAAGATAAATTATTCCAATTGATAAAAAAAAGTATTTTATACTATCAAAAATAATAATGAAAGCTAAATATAGCAAACAACATCAATCAAGCAGTATTTTGCATTTTTCTTTGAAGTTTGGAAAATCTGCCAATTTGATTTGCTGTACCAGGAAACAATATTTCCACACAGTAATTTGATCGTTTTTGTACTGAGAAAAGAAAATGTTTGGTTGATTGATTGGTAAAAAGTACTGTTAGTAATTCCATGAAAGAAATTCATCTTTTCTTGTTGCTTTTTATAGTTAGAGTGGGGAGGGAAAGGACAGAATAGTTTGACTTGTTTTAATTTAAAGTTGGTAACTCTGGCTTTTTTGGATTAGGATTGAACACAATTGGTAGAAACCCCTGAAAATTCTTATATGACAAACTGCAATTGAAAGTAGATATTACTCTTGTTTTATGGTAATGTTTCTTTTTTACAAAGTTTACTTATTGTAGCCCACTGTATATCCCTAATGTGCCATTTATTACTATTATTATTTTTTTTTATTAAAAAAAGGACTTTGTAGGTAAACAATTGATAAGGAAAAAAGTATATTCTTAAGTGTGATAATTTTTTTTTATCAAATATGTAATTATTTTTAGGTATTAAATAAAGTGAGATTATTTTTGTTTTAATATTAAAGTTTATTTTGACATGCATCTATCTCATCATAAGAGTGTTTATACCTTCAGATAGGATAGCATAACAGTGTAAATATGAAGCAAAAAAAAAAAAAAAAAAAAATTTTAAACAAAATTTATGCATTTTTTTAAAATTGTGGAACACTATTGTGTTAAATGCAAGGAGTGCTACATTATATTGATTGGTTTTGGAATAACCAATTGATCTTGAGAAAAGTCTAAGCTCTGTGTATCCTTCTTTCTGACATGTTCATGATGTAAAAAGATATAAATGACATAATTTATATGTTTTTTTATTAATATTCCACACATTCATTTCTAAAATATATTGTATGATATTAATCTCACTTACAAAAGAATATTCCAGATTGATAAAAAAAATTTTATTGTATTAATTTTTTAAATTTTAAAAAAAAATTTCCTGATTTTTAAGTTCATAAAATATTAATAATCTTTTCTTTTCTAAATTTACAGTCAGTTTCTTTCTCAAAGTGCCCCCTATGAAATAAATGTTGATAGCAGCACAGTAGAAGCTGTACAAGAAGGTTTAAAAAATCCTACCCGCTATATATATGACAATGCTTTACTACAAGTGTATTCTTTGATGGAAAAGGACACATACCCGAGGTTCCTTCGTTCTGCCCAATATAGAGATTTACTTCTCAATTCATTACATCCATCTCAGAAAAAAAAGTAAGAATTCATACTGTTATAATAAGTCCATCTCTTGTATAAGTAATAGTTTTTATAATAAAAGGGGTAAAATTATTGAATATCTGTAATTGTGTATATATATATAAATTTAAAAGTTACAAAAAACATTGATGTTTTCTCTCTTTTTCTTTTTTCCCCATGTTAAACATCGTATGTTATGTTAATTTTAAGGTTAACTACTTTTTAGATCTTTATTTTATTACACTTCTCTTGAAGTTTGTTGCTCTTGTGAATTTTTTACACCCCCCCCTCATCCATTTTTAATAATATTGAAGTAATATGGCTATTGATAAATATTTTGAAACAACTTTTAAAAGTAGACTATTTTTGAAATGGAGTTTAATAAGACTCCAATGGAGTTAAGATGTTGCAGCTAATATAGTTGCTACTTACATTAATAAGAGATTTTTCAATCAAACCTACCTGTTTTGTAAATGTCTAAAATTAACTCATTATGCTACTGAAATATAGATTACATTTTTATGTGCTGTCTGAAAGCTCATTCATTATAAATTTGTTAGAGCATTTAGTAAAGGAAGATATTTATAGGTATGCAAAATAAAACTAAATAATTCAAATATTTTTTTACCTTAATTTTATTGTAATTATCACTACTGATTCAATGAAAGCAACATATAAATGCATAAACTTTTATACTATCTGCTTTTATAATTTTTGCTTATAATCCATTAATATTTAAGAAAAGCAAAGCCAAACATTTTGGCACATTAGCACAGTGTTGTGACAGATTTTTTTTTTTTAAATTAGAAAATATTTTGGGATTGTTTTTAAATGAATTTTTTTTTGTTTCTATTATTTTAACATTGAAATGTATCATAAACTGAATATTAATTTTTTTTCCAATTCATTGGTTTAAGATAGCTGGTATTGAAGACAAAGCATTATAACAATTTTTATGTGAACGTTTCAGAAAAATATTACTTTAGAAATTGTTCTTTTAAAATATTTAGTTTATGCCATAGCTTTAAATCATACTTTAGTGCAGTATTCTGTTTTCAATTCTATTTATTTAAAATAGTTTTAAATGTTCAAATAATACTCAAAACTTATGAAAAATTTACATACTTAAGAGATTAAAGCTATCATTATCACTTGGGTTTATATGAATTTAAAGAAGAAATTTATATTTGAATTTAACTGTATGTTGGAAAATATGTGTGCAACTCTTTCTATCATACAAATTAATTTTTACTATTTTATATGAACTTCTGGATACAAACAGACGAAAAAAGAAAACAAATTTGATATAAACAAAATTATTAATTATGAAAAGAAATTCTCTCTCTCTCTTTTTTTTAATATGCTTCAAATTTATTTGATAAAAATTCTTGATTTTTTTTTAAACATTGAAAGTAAAGCCAATAACAGATACTTAATGCACGTTTATAAATCATACTATATTTTTCTTTTGAATTCATTTGCTCATTTTCTGTGTAACCCATCCTTTATAAAGTCCTAAAATAAGTTAAATGTCTCATATTGCCACCACTTTAAATCCATTTTTATACAGTTCACATTTTTTAAAATAATTCTTAGTTTCAAGAACTATAGTGTGGGTACAACAAGGGTGTTAAACTCAAAGGCTAACTTGGGCCAAATAAACTAGGTTTAACTTTAGGTGGGCTGCAATAAAAATCAATATTCATAGAAAGGTAGGTTTATTTAGAATAATATATTATAAACATATATAAAAGAACAAGATAAATGAATGTGTATGTCCTGACACTTAACATCTCTTTTCTGTTACAACCTTTTCTATTTTGGGAGAAATTTTAATATTTTATTATATAATATTGTGTACAGATATACTGGTCAGTGGTAAAAGTCTTCATTGTGGGCCACAAGTTTGACATCCATTGTGCACAAAATTTTTGGATTTAAAAAATTTGCTACATGAATTTATGAAAATTCAAAGAAATTCTTTAAACAAAACAAATGATTTTTTATAAATAATTAATTATTTTTAGTTAACAAAATGCACAATAAATTAGATCTGGAAAACATGAGCGTACACAAAATAATTTGATAATCACAGAGCAAAAATTTAGCACTTTTTATTTCCTGTATGTTGTGAATATTTCAGACGTGAAAAAATTATGAATTTTTAGTGAAAATAGTGTAGAGACTAGTTCATGTCTTTTATGCTGCATGTTTATGGAAGAAGTAAGGTAAATGGAAAGAAAGAGTTTGAAATATTATTTTAATAGAAATTAATATAATTTATTATGAAAGTGTAGCTTTCTTATATATAAAAAAATATGGCAAGATTTCTTCTTTATTTTTTTTACATTTTAGTTGTTATTGATTGAAATAAATGCTCTGCATATAATAAGTTTAATTAATGCTTCAGATTTGGATTTAATTTTGGAGCTGGTATGAAGAAACGAATGGTTAGTGCAGGTGCTAAAAGGAGACCTAATCCTAGTCACTTATCTGGTAGCTCTGTTGACTTGACGCACATGAGCCACAGCCTAGAGATGGATGAACCTTCTATGTCAAGCAGACATTCCCATTCGACCAGTGACCTACATGATCTTGGCATTCCTGGAGAGAACCTTGCCTCCAGCAGGTATGTTATTTGATTCTTGACAATAAATAAACTCATTTTTTGGATAACTTCATATTTTGTTATGTTGAAAATGAATACACTTTTAAATATGTTTTATCTTTTTGTTTTATTTTACAAAGGATGTGTTTCTATTTTAACATAATTCCATGAAATGTTTTTTCCATGAGATGCTATATTATATAGTTTAAACTTTAATTGAATTTTCATTAATGCTTTGCTTTAATGTGTATGTTTTGAAAATTGCTCGAAATATTATTTGAACTTGTGTCAGATAAATATATAACAACTTTTTCTTTCTTAGGAAGTTCACAACTATTTGTATTCTTAGTCTAATTAGTTTGTAATATTATTTATAATATGTAAAGTAATCTATATAGAAATGTATGTTAAATAAGCTATTCTTTTAATTATTAAATACTTACAAAGTTATGAGAGAAATAACGTTTTAAATTTATTTTATTTATATTTGTTTGCTGCATATATACTTTTATTAAATTTTAATTTGTTGGCTCATTTAATTTGAGAGTAAAAGTTACCACAAGTATGTAATTTTTACGTATAATTACATTAAAAATGATAATTTTTAGGATTTTAGCATATTATTGAAATTTTTGTAATGTATTGATGTCAATTTAAGTTAATTTCACTATTTTCTATTATTGTGGAAAAATTTTCAGTTTTAAGGCACCTTTATGTTTAACCCTTTCAAGATGAAAAGGGAAAACATGCGCATTTTGCTAGGGCCGGAGGGTTTATTGCTATTTAGCCTAAATCTATGAAAATATCAAAATAGGGATGCATTGTTTAATAATGCTCTATAGAATATATGAACGGTATCTTCTTTATATTTTTTTGAATTTGTCTGCTTTATTTCCTGAATTTATTCTTTGGTTTAATATTTTTTTTACACATTTTAAGTTCAGTATTTACTTACCATTTAATGACTTAACACATTATATATTTGAAAACTTAATATGTTACTTACAATACTTTTTTTAGTACGAAAAATTTGAAAACAGGGATTTACACTCAGTCCTACATTTAAATCCTTGCAACCATAATTACTCATTTGCCATTTTGGAGAAGTTTTGCAGGAATGTTAATCAACACAAACTAAATTTTCTTTTGTGGATTGTCATGTTCTTTAATGATTCACTGAGAATCTTATCTCGAATAAAGAACTATTTATGTTTGCATAATTATCACAGTAAAAAGTTACGTGCACAGGCTTATAGCCATCTATTTTCTATACAAAGTACAACAACAAACATATACTTAATTCAAAGTAGTTGAGTAAATATCTTCAGTTTAAGTTACAATAAATAAAGTTTTATTGTATTACAAAATAAATCACAATTATTATAACAAGTATGTGACACCCCCTTTAAAGATACTTAATTACATATGTAGTCATTAAGAAGTTTTGGTTTTCTTAATGAGTCGTCCAAACCTCATTTGAGTTCTGGGCACTTGTGTTTGTGGTGCATCTGGCATCTGTAGTACATTAGGTAATACAGGTTTAGTTTCACTCATTTTGGGTATTTCTGAATCTATTTCATTACTCATCTGAAATGGAATATTTGAATGTCTCAAATGCACACGATTCCTCACAAATGTTTTTACCCATTGAATTTTGAACAATATATGTGATCGAGGATTTTTACTCCTAGAAATCACATTAGCAGGTGTCCATGTTTTAGTGCTAAAGTCATGTATGATTACATCATCACCACTATGGAATTGTCCTAAATTGGTTGAACCTCTGTTATAAAACAGTTTTGGGGGTTTCTGCCTTTTAACAATTTTTTGTTAAATTGGTAAATAGCTCTGCATTTAATAATTTTGAATGAATGGGAAGCTGAGTTTTTAACCAACAACCAAATAGAAGCTGTTCTAGAGATAAATATAAACCAGAAATAGGGGTATTCCTATACTCCGTTAATCCTACAATCCAATCTTTATTACTGTCATTAGCCTTTTTCATTATTGTCTTTGCTATCCCCACAAGTCTCTCAACTAACCCATTACCTTTAGGACACCTCAAACTCAGACCTGCATTCAAAATTCCATTCCTTTGCAAAGGCCTTATTCTCAAAACTTTTGAAAGGTTCATTGTCACTAACGATTTCTTTAGAACCTCGTAGCAAGAAAAACAAACTTTTAACAGCTTATTAATTTCTGTTACAGCTTTGTTCTTTAGCCTTTCAATTTCAATCCACTTTTTAAAATAACATATGATAATTACATAATCAATATTTTTATATGCCATAATGTCAACTGATATTTTTTCAAAAGGTCTTTTGGGAATTGCATGAGCTAAAAGAGGTTCTTTAACATAAGCTTTTTGAAATTTCTGACATACCTCATACTTCATCATTTTCTCAATACTTTTAGATATTTCAGGACAAGAAGTGATCTCTCTTGCCCTGTTTTTACTTTTCTCAATATCAAAAGGACCCTCATGAAGTATCATTAACATATCGTTTCTCAAAATAGAATATATAACAATTTTAGGGTCTTTAAAGAACAATCCAAATTCATTATAAAAATCATTTTTAAATTTAAAGTACTAACTAATTCACATTAGCAGGAAATTTTTGAATTTGATCAGGCCATCTTTTTTTACAATAATTATACGCAATATTCAGTTCAGGATCTGACTGAAGAGCAATTTTATATTCATTCATAGGGAGCCCTTTAACTATATGAACAACGCATAACTTATCTGATAATCATTTACCTCACTTTTAAGATATGCCCTGGAAAGTGTATCTGCTAACTACATTTTAGTTCCATTTACATAAACAATTTCAAATTGATATTTTAACAACATTCTTTGCAAGCCGGTAGAAATATTACATATAGGTTTATTTGCAATACTGGTTAGTGGCTTTTGATCAGTTTGATTGGCAGATTTTTTCCCATACACAATATTATGATACTTTTGCACAACAAAATCAATTGCAAGCATCTCTTTTTCTATTTTAGCATAATTTTGCTCAGGTTCTGTGAGACTTCTGCATGCATATGATATTGGGATATTCTTGTCTTGGATAAGACAAGCCTCTAAGTCATCTTTTGAGCTATCACACTGAATAATAGCTTCCTTTGAACTACTAAATACCTTTAAAACATTTGGAGAATTTAACAATCCTTTAAAAGCAAATCCTTTAAAATTTTTTAAAAGCATTTTCATGCTCAGCAAATCACTGAAATTCTATCTTATCTTTTATAAGATTTTTTAGAAGGGAAGTTATGCTGGAAACATTAGGTATAAATTTTGACACATAATTAACTGTTCGGAGAAACCGTCTTACACCAACCTTATCAGTAGGAGTTTCTATTTCAGTAATTTTTATATGTGCTGAGGGTCATCTTTAATACTTCCTTTGAAATTATTTGGCGACATATTTAATTTTCAAGACTTTAAATTGGAACTTATCCAGATTAAATTTAACATTAACTTTTTTGCTAATGTTAGGTCTTATTATTGTTCATTTTTCCATGCAATTATCACATCATCAAAGTAAATTCCTGCATTGTCTATATATCATCAAACAGGTTAGCATTTCTCTTTTTACCTTTGGAGCTGATGCAATATCAAAAGGCAAAACTAAAAATTCACACCTGCCAAATGGAGTATTAAAAGTACAGATGTCTGCACTTTCCTCATCTAATGAAGCTTGCCAAAGTCTATCCTTTAAGTCAAGGACTGAGAATATCACCTTCCCTTCTAATCTACTTATTAACTCTTCTGAATTAGGGATAATATGGTGCTCTCTTTTTTTTGCTTTGTTGAGATTGCTAGGATCTAAATTCTCAGCTTCCTGTTTGGTTTCTCAACAACCACAAGGCTATTGACCCAATCTGTGGGTTTGTTTACCTTCCTTATAACACTCTAAACTAAACTAAACTCAGTGGTACAACAGCCCATGAGAGGGCCAAAGCCTACTGTGCCCATCTCATTTTTTGTTACCCTGGGTGCTGAGGTGCATGAGCAGATGTTCCAGTTAGGTGGTCAGTTTGATGCACCCCCCTCCCAGTGTTTAGTTTCCAAGCAAGCTTGAAACTCATTTATCCACCCAAAGTGAAGGGATGAAAGGCCGAGTCGACCTTGCCCAGCCTTTGGGTTTGAATCCAGACCTGTGGGGTGGAAGTGCAATACGCTACCACTCACTCACTGGGTCTGATAACACTTTGAGACTCTAAATTTTTCAAAGGTACTCCAAGTTTACTATTAGGTTCTGGAGGGACACGCTTTAGATCAGCGATACTCAACTTGCGGCCCACTGAGCCTTTATGAGTGGCCTGATCATGGCCAATTGCTCTGAGAAATTCACTTATTTAAGAACAATGTATTAAAAATTTGGTGGGAAATTCTTTGTTGAGAAATCAAATATATCAAATTTGGTTCTTGCGGTCAATATCGTATGGGTGCAAATTGATATTCTTTTTCTCTTTGTAATGGTTACGGTTAGTGATAATAGACAACAGTGTGGCGTAGCAACAATTTTATGCATGGAACTAACTTTTGACTATTTTTCTAATCTTGCAAGCATAAAGTATTCGAAGAAAATGTATTGTTTCAAGATGATTGGGTGGTTGACAATTTTGAAGTGAAAAACAAACATGAGAGAGAGAGAATCAATAATAGTTTGATTTGTCACAAAAGTGCTGTATTTAAAAAATACGAATAAACGGGAATCATTCAATGACATTTTCCCTCGAAGATCTTTTTCAAGAGGTGATAAATAGGCTTTCTTGAATAATATTTGCAACAGCAACAGTAATAATATCACAGCAGTAACAAAAACATCTTATGAAGTTTGTTATATTATTGGTAATCATATGAAACCGTTTACTGATGCAGAAATTGAGAAGTGTTTCTTAAATGCTTTTAATATTTAGTGTTAGGGATAAAAATAAAAAAAATAAAAATAAACAAAAAATAATAACTAAAAAAAGCAAAAAAGGAGTTATAATATTTTAATCAATTTTCCACGTTTTAAATTTCTAAAGTTATCTTGGTCTTAAGGCATTTCTCCCTCCCCCCTCCCCATTTATCCTCATGTTGTGGCCTGCGTGAAATAGCTGACACATGTATGTGGCCCAGCAGAAAAAAAGGTTGGGTACCCCAGCTTTAGATGATCTATTTCAGGTCTAACTTCAGGTTTTCATTCAATATGGTAGGGATCTTCTGGAAATTTACCCAACCCTTTAAATATTTCACTCTTTCTACTAATCCCTTCATCTTTAGATATTAATTTAATATGATATACTTTTTTTTACTAAATTAAGTTTCTGATATGCTGTTATCCCTAGGATTGGCTTGGAGGATACATCAACATAATTATTTACGGAACATTTTTTTTCAAAGTTAGCTCACCTTCAGGTTTTAACCTGAAGTTACTGTAGGACACGTTACATTAGATTTTTATTTATTTTTTTGTTATTATTTAAACACTGCCTTTGTAAATTGACAATGGCAACACATTTGCCTCTGCCTCTATATCCAACTTGAGCTCAATTTCACTTTTCTTTTACTAATTTTTTTAATCTGCACATCATCTAAAGAATCTACCATATGCACACTATAAAAATATGATTCTAAATTTTGCATCTACTTTTTTATGCTTACTATTTTGTTCAGAGTTTTTACATACTGCTGAAAAATGATTTTTATTGTTACACTTAGCACATGGTTTTTCCCAAGCAAGACAGTTATTTTTGGGATGTTCTCTGCCACTTCTTTGACACTACGTCTTTGTGCTGATTCTGGTTTTTTTAAGAGATATTGGTTTGTCTTTCCTTACTTCATGCACTTTTGGAACAGATGAGGTTGCAGTTCCTAACTGCTTCTTACTAGTTTCTGCTGCTCCCAGAAACTCTACAGCCTTCCTCAATGTTAAATCAGTTTCCCGTTATAATCTTTCCAGTAAAGATTTTTCTTGAATTCCTAGAATCAGGCGATCTCTGATGAGCCCTTCCTGATGGTCACCAAACCGAGGCAGATGCTAGAGTTGTTATCTCTGTCAGGTAGTTGTCTACTTGCTAGCCTTCTTGTTGACTGCAGGAAAAAAAAAATGAACCTTTGAAAGACTGTTTTTTTGGGGGGGATGCAGTAGTCAGTGAACATCTGCATTACATTTTCAAATTTTCCTTTAACTTTGCCTGATTTGAACGTATTTAAGATTTCCACTCCATCATCATCAAGAAGATTTAATAATATGACAATCTTAACTCTATCATCTTTTCATTCTTTTCGGAAGCTATTAGGTAGCTATCAAATTTGTGAACCCATTTGTTCCATTCTTCTGCTAGGTTGCTACATGTGAAGTTAATTTCACTTCTGAAGGTCTAAAAATTTCCATATTTCCACTTAAGGAAACACTTAGTTCAAACAAATATTATTCGATTGAAAACTGAACACAGTTTATACAAAACAGTTGATAGTCTCCACTCACTCCAAAGATCCAATATCAGCATATATATACATGGAGAATTAAAATCTATTTTTTAATCTGCTTGAATATTTAACAAATTTGGTACGAAGTTATCCTGACACCATGTCATGTTCTTTAATGATTCACTGAGAATCTTATCTTGCATTAAGAACTATTTATTTATACATAATTATCACATTAAAAAGTTACATGCACTGGTGCATTGCCATCTATATAATGCACACTGTACAACAACAAACATATATATGAAGTCAAAGTAGCAGAGTATATATATTCAGTTAAAGTTACAGTAAACACAGTTTTATTGCAATACAAAATATAAATTACAATTATTATAACAGACATGTGACATGGATGAGTATAGCGAAGTATTTTCTTTTCATATATTTAGCATAGAGATGTCCAAAAACGTCATCATCATTAGATTTGTTAAATTCCTTAAGAACAGAACAATCAAATTATGTTATATTGTCACTACCACAACTCTCAGGGTTTGTTTCAAAATCAATATCTGAAATATTTTGCATCATTTCTGTTATTTCAAGTTTTAACATTTTTGATGCTTTGACATTGTAACAGAAGAAACAGGTAAATTTTGTCTACAAGATGTAATTATCCATTAAAAAAGCTGCAAACCCAAATGCCCAAAGCTCTAACAAAAAATTAAACTCTCCTACTTACTATAAACAATTACCATATACTTATTTAAAGAGCCGTCACATAAAGCATACCATTCAGAAGACCTGTTATAGTATATTTAAGACAAACAAAAATTTGTTTCATGCTTTCTAATTAAAGAACAGTTCTATCTAGCTACATAGTTTGAATTCCTGTTGTATAAATTGTTCAGTTTTATGAAAAAGTATGTTATTGAATAATAAAGGCTGATCTATATTAATTATAACTGGGTCTCTTAATGCTTATGTATGTGAAATAGAAGTTTATTGTTAAGTATATATTTATCATCTGACTCTTAATCTGAATTGCAGCATTCATTATGATTACGAAATTAATAAAAATAAAGTTAAAAACTCTCTTGTAAATTAAATTCCACTAAATTTGGTTTCTTGATAGTCTGTTATTGTAACTAATTTATTGCGGTTGAGTCTACTTCAGTCATAAATTTTTGTTGTATTTCTTTTACAGGTTGTCTTCACCATCCAGTTCTCGCGACAATGTACCGGAGGACAATCCTCATACTCTTCAGGTGCCCCGCCTTTCGCCAGGTGGTGGTGAACCCGAGACCACTCTTGGAGTGTCTTTGACTGTACCTTGCCGACCTGCCAGTGTTGTGGCCCCCTGGGAAACAGAGGGTTAAAGCTCCTTTCTCTTCTCTGTGTAATTCACATTCAATGCCTAGAGTGCTGTAACAAACATCGTTTACATTTCCAGATTCAATTTTTATCTTGGAAAAAGGACGCGAAATTTTCGCGATTTTTGTGTTATAATTATCATGTTCATTTTTTTTAGAAATGTTTTACAGAGTCCATAAGTTATAAAATCAGAAACTATTGTTTTTCTTTTATTTGTAAAATAATTTGTTCATGTGTTTTATTTTTTTGGCATCTAATTATCACAGTTGGGGTACTGATGTTTTAGGAAAAGGTATTATAATGAATATTTTTCTGTGGCAACACTTCATATTGGAAGTTATTTTTTTCATTTATTTATTATATTTGATTTCCATTCCTTCTTTTTGTGTCAAGGAATTCTAAGTTTGGAAAGTTGTATTTAATTTTATTTTCGTGGCATAACATATTTTTTGATGAATAGTACATTTTCATATATAGATATGATTAAAATTATAAATTTTATTTTTGTTTACAAATTTTGAAGATATGTGTAATTTATAAAAGTAAGAGGTATGAATAATTTATAAAAATACTTGAAACAATCTAAACAGTGAGACTTTCATGTTATAAAATTAGAATGGATGTGAAGTGCTGCACAAAAATAGAACTTAACCTATAGGGCCACACTTTAAACACAGCAGTTCACTTACCTCATTATTAGATCTTGATGCTCATTCAAAAATTGAGCATAGCATGGTGCAAGGGTGGATGTACTTATTTAAAGAACGACTATATGAATTATATTATCAAATGAATTATAAAAGTTGTGAAATAAACACTTTTTTTAAATATGTTTTACATATATCATTTATGTGCCTGTTTTTAAAACTCAATTGTTGTTTTTTACAATGCATATTTTATATTGCTCTCTTTGGTTTTAAGGCAGGAAGTTATATTCTTGTGTATTATACTTTTATTTGTATTTATTATAATTGCAAAGTTGATAAATCTTCCTTTTTTTTTCAAATTGATAATGTTAGCTTGGATCATTATCTAAATTTTTATTTTAGTCCTCTAGATACAACACATAAATACAAAATGATATGAAAATCTTATAACACAAAATACAATTGTTTTAAATTGATTGCTTAGTTCAAGAGAAAAATGTCTAACCTATTTTAAGGGAGAAATAAAAAATACCTTTGTTCTCTATAGAATTTTGCAAGATTAGTTCAATAATTTTTAAAGCAGTTTTTGTACTTGAGTGCAATGTGTTTATTTTGTAATGCCAGTTTACATATTAAACTTTATTTTATGTGACTGTACTTGGAAGAAAATACAAATAAAATTTATGTTTTCTGAATTTCTTATTTAATCTCAAGTGTAAAACGAAATTATATAAAATATTACCATTTTCATATTTTATGAATCCATCTTTGTACCATGAGTAGGAGCCAGAGAAGAGAGTTAGAATTGGAATATATAGGGGGTAAAAAGGTGCATTTCTTAAGTATTTGGTTTAATAGCATGTTTCTCTTAGTGTACTTTGTGATTCTAACTGTTGTATAGATTTTATTCATTTGTTGTTCTAGAGTGATACATCGTTGTTCTACATAGGACATAAAACACTACTAAGAGATTTCTGAGTGATGTCATCTGAACATGATACTTGTTACTAAAGTGAGAGCTTTTCCTAAGTACCATCTATAAACTTTACTTTTTTATACCATCATATTTATTATCATTTGATGCAATAAGTCACTGAGATAAATGCAATACTTTTTTGTGCATTTTTATTGTACTGTAATGTCAAAAGAAGCTTTTTTGTGTATTGTTAAAACATATTTTTATATTTTTTATTATGTAAGCACTGAAATTTCTTTTGTGGGATTCATTGGCATTTTTGCTTAGATATCACTTTCATACTTATAACGAAGTCTTGATACTCTAGTTTTTGTTGCCTTATATCCCCAGTATATAACATCAAATCAGTGAGATCTTAAACCATTTTCAATAAAGAATAAAAGTTATACAATATTGCATTGATATTCATAATTTTTGAATTAAAGTTTACGAGAATTGAAGGGAAAAAAAGCATATTATTATGCATGAAAAAAAAAAAAGCTACTTTATTTTGCACTTGTTGAACATCAAAGAACACAAAGCTCAATTTGTGAAGGCATGTTATTATTTAAGTAAGATAAAAAAAAATATTGAAATTCAAGTGGTATACACTTATTAAGATTGAGCTTTTATCATTTATTTGTTGTTGAAATATATGTAAAGTAGAGTTGCTTTAGTTCTTGCATGGAACATATAATAATTTCTGCCTAATAATTTTTTAAAAAAAAATCTTTGTTGAATTAGAACTTTAAAATGGGTGCCATTATAAAAGTTCCCTTGATCATATTATTCAGTAGTAGTAATGTCTTCCTTTACTATAGGACCTGTACTTTTCAGTAATAGGTTAAACATAGAAACTAATAAGATAGGAACCTAAGGTGCTTTAATTTAAGTCGTAATAACTGAGAGAATTGTTGTTCTTTGAGACATGTCCAAAAACTATTGTTCAAGTTTTCTGAATTATTATTTTCTAATGAATTTCGATCTGCATAGAAGTTGTGTAAATAAGTTATACTCATAGAATGTTGATCTCTGCTTTTGTGGTGTATAAGAATATAAAGAGACCTGGTACTATATTTTATTTTTTCCTCAAAATAGTACTTAAGGAAGAATTTATGTAAAATGAAAGCAGCTTCGTTTTGTGAATGTGGAAAGTATTGGCTTGTATTTGTAAATAAAATGCTTGTTGCTTAAATACGTTGGTTTAAGAATTTTGTTATATGCTCTTTATTTAGAGCAAACTAAGTTACTAAGAATTGTAGTAATAATGAAACTCCTTCAAAGTTGTGCTAAAGAAATTCTTTTATTTTGCTGTATGATGCATATTAAATATAATAACATCTAAAGTGTTTGTCTTTATTGCATTCATTTATAACTATTTTAAGAAGTTATTACACAATAGTCTTGTTAATTTAACATATAATTTTTGAACATTGTGTATTTCTAAGATTTAACTCTGAAAACATGAGAGCTTGTGTGCTTCATCTTTAAATTACAGAAAAACATTTTGCATTTCATATCTGGATAATTACATTTTTGACAACGCTGACAAATATAAATTATATGTTTGCAAATTAAAAAAAAAACAGTAATAATTTAAGTATAAATTATTAATATTAAACAGTTTAGGGGGAACTGGAAAAACACATATTGCATTCCAATGTCCTTTGGAAACATTTATGAACATTTTATTTTCAACAAAATTTTAATCCCATTTTTACAATTTTTATGATTTGTTTATTCTACAGTTGTGGTTGATTCTTAAATATTCTATTTGACTTTTTTTTTTGTCAATTAGTTTTTGATTTGAGAAATTTTGGCCATTTTTTTAAAAAAGGAATTTCTATGTCTACTAATCTTCATTCATTGAGGTTGGATATAGTAGTATAGTTTTGTTTTGTTTTTATCTATTTGCGAAATAGACTTTTAAAAATAAATAATGGACTAAATTCATGATGGTCACATGATAACGGCAATCATGTGTCTCCCATTGATTAAAAATTGACATACTAAGTTGTTCAACTTGTAAAGTTTAGATAAGGTTTAAAATTTGATGATTGGGTAAAGAGTTCACATGCTAAAGTTCTTCAAACAGTTTTCAAAATTTAAAAAAAAATAATACTTACATTATACGAATACTTTTAAATTATGTGCATTTTGTTTAACTATGTGCATTATTATATCATTGACAAATAGGTACTTTCTAAAAGAAAAAGTTTCAAAAAGCAAAAGTTGGCAACAGTGAAGCACATGAACTAATTGGCTGGAAGAGGATGATTATATTTATGATATAATGACATCACATTAATTTATGAACTGATTGGCCAAAAACCCGTGGTTCAGTTATCATGTGACTAATGACGTCACAAGAATTCAGTCCATTGTAGGAATATTTTTAAGAAAATAAATACTGCTGAAAAATCATACAATTTCTAACTATTGTAATTAAATATAAAATAAAATTACCAACATACATTTTTTCATTTCTATCATGATTAAATGATGCATTTTTTTCCTATTCTCTTTGTAGTATTTATAAATGTATTAATTTATAAAAAAAAATTAAGTAGTAAAAATTAAGTAAAGTAAGTAGTTTTAATGTTTTTAAAGATATTTGAAATTTTGTATTTAAAAAATAGGCATTTAACCTTTTTTTGTATATTTGATTCTTTGAATTTGTGTAATATAATTAAAAATACTGGAAATTATATATGAGCTCACAAAGTAATGAGTAGAAAATAAATTTTTTACTATATATGCTGATATATATATTTATCTAATGTGTGAGAAATTCGTCACTAAATAAAGGACTAAAATTTGAATTAAATTTCAGTGGGAAAAGATAATTTGTATATGTCTATTTTTAATAAGTAGAATGTGTCTGGGGTGAATACATATTCTATATTCTTTATTTATTGTTCATATGCTTTTTTTATTGTGTTTATATGTTCATGAAATTTTCATCAATTTAGTTTGTAGAATAAAATAACCAGTCTTAGATTTTAATTATTCTGCAACAAAACAGTAATGAAAAATGTATGTAATATATTAATGCATCTTAAAAGAACCATGATTGAATATCCATTGAAATTATTTCAAAAGTTTTGTATGATATATATATATATAAATCATGTTAAATTCTATTTTAATGATGGAAACACATTTGCTATATGCTTGGACATGTATTACTTGCCAAAGTTAGGTAAAAGTGTATTAATTTTGTTAGATGGTTAATCTTTTTGGGCTTGTATCCTCTTCAAGAATTGCTCAGAAATTTGAGGCTAAATTTTTTAATAGATTGTTATGTAACAGGTCATGGACTTTTTCTTCTGGGCAGAAGTTGTTTAAAATAAACTTTTTAAAACCAGTAATATATGTATCGATTGGATTTTACTTATTTTCAAAATGTATTTTGAAAAAGGATTTGTATCTTTGCTAGTACAATTCTTTTTAAAGTATGTCTCACACATTTAAGCCCAGTGGCTGAGTGGTTAGTGCATCGCGCTTCCACACCACAGGTCTTAAGTTCAAACTCTCTGGGCAAGGTTGACTCACCCTTCCATCCCTGCAGTGGGTCGATAAATGAGTACCAAGCTTGCCTGGGAACTTAACACTGCGGGTTTCGCGTCAGACTGACCACCTGACTGGAAAATCTGCTCACGCACCTCAGGGTCCAAGGTCACGTATACTGAGTTGGTCACCGTCGGCCTTGACCCTCTTGGACTGTTGCGCCAATGAGTTAAGTTTGTATTTCATACATTAGTATATTATGGACCAACAAGATTAAACTCTGTTTGAAGATTCCAAACGTGTATATCATTAAGGACTAAAAAATAAATATATAAAATATTACTTCCATATCTACTGTGGCTGCGTTAGCTAAAAGATCGGGATTACAATCTGATGGCGATGTTGCAATTCAGTTATGATTTCGAATTCTCTTATATCACTAAAGACTCATCATATAGTGGGGCTGATGCACATTAAATTTGTCGGAGTGAGTGAATATTAATATCGCAAAATTCAGCTACACAAGGGTTTTAGCGACTTCGTAATTTTGAACCATGGTCAAGTGACGAGGGCGACACTTGAGTTGGCACCTTCCTCTCATAACTTCAACGGGAGGACGTTTGATTCGACATATATAACGTGCATCGGCGCTCTCTGCACGGTGGGTCTTCAGCAGCACTTGACTCGAACTCATGATACGCCTGCCACGAGTTCGTTACTTTGACCATTAGGTTACCGCAGCCATTAAATTTGTCGGAGCTCTAAAGGCCGTATCCCACGTACACGTTTCTTGCAATTTTTACTCAGTTGCCATAGCAACGGTTTTCGAACAACTTTTTGCAAGTGAGCTCAAAAAGTTGCTTGAAATTCCACACAATGGGGTTCTTCGGCGCCCTACGTCATAAAAAAGGTGGTGGCTTCGATTTTAACAAACGCATCAGGTATGGCGTATTGCATTTTAATGGTGTTTTTACGGCGTATAATATTTTAAATAGAATGGTACTCTATTTCTGCTTACGCCCATCAACAAAAGCGCGAGCGAAATAAAAGAAATAATTCTGGATGTTCGTTTGCCGAAGCAGAAAAATCGGCGAGTTATGTTTCAATGGAGAGAAAGAGCGTGGCTGACGTCAGAGCATGTCATTTTGCTTACGGCAACCTTTCACCCTCAGACAGGACGAAAAATTGCACCAAAAATGTATGTGTGATACGGCCTTAAGCCCTTACGATGAATTGGAGTGGAAATTTGAAAAGGGTGTGCGTGTTAGCTCAAAAGTGTCATCCTCGTCAAGTAAACATTATAAAAAATTAGAAGATTCATCACCATTAGCCTTCGCGTGTTACATCTAAGTGTGTGACGTTAATGAACAATAAATCAATTAGTTAGAACATTTTTTAAAAACTTATTTTCGTTATTTATATTTTTTGGATCTAAGTATTGAGTAAACCAGAGGTAAATGAATGTTTGAAGCCCAGTTTCTGAATGGTAGTGCATCGCGATTCCAAACCACAGGTCCGAGGTTCAGACCCCAGGCTGGGCAAGGTAGACTCAGCCTTCACATGTGCCACTCGAACATGTGTTAAGGTATTTGAATCAAGTCCATCGATACAAGGACGTTTTAAGGCATGGACCCGGGGCCTTAACCCCAGTAGGGGCCTCGTATCCATCCCGACACTCAGTCTTAAAAAGATCATGATTCGAATAATTTCAATGGTCAAATGTTACTTCCGGTTGTATTCTCCAAAAAACTGGGAATTTCGGACGATATGTCAACTGGCTGCATGTAATGAACGTAGTCCATGTATAAGCCTAGGCCTACCACCATACTCCACAGTGGCGTACAAAAATATTTTTTAATGATGAGGGGGTCCAGGGTCAGAAGCCCACCATTCTCGTGCTCGCGTATCATACCTCAATACGCCACCAAACATATTCATTTGATTTTGTCGATTTTGAGAACAAAAAATAGTAAAAAATGAATTAATAACATTAATTAGTAAAAAAACTTGTTAATAACAAATACTTTATTAAATCTTACGTGCTATATATATAGGATTATCATCAACCAAAAAAAAAAAAAAAAATCAAGGGCATTGCCCCCCCCCCCCCTTTCTGTGCGCGACTGACACACCATAATTACTCATTCAGTCAAAAGGCGACAATTGGTCGAGCTAATTTGTGTAATTGCAAGTCATGCACAATTATTTGTATCGGGTTATTTTTTGAAACAGTATTTGACAACTTATACTATATAGTGTTTACTTTTAAGCGTCATAGATGGGGCCTACATTTGCGTAAGGGCCCAGGGCCTCAAAGAAGACGTCTCTGCATCGATAACTGCTTGATACTCTGTTTCAGCTCCGCTAAGTCAACAAATGGAGTGGGGGATGGTGACAAATACCTTGTCCCTTGCGTACTCCCACGGGAAGAAATCACAAGATGTTAGTCAAGACTTCTGGGTGTTAGGTGAATGACATGTTGTAATCCAAGGCTCGGACGATTCATCGGTGTGGGAGATGTTCATCTAGATCAGTGGTGTCAAACTCACGGCCCACAACAAACGTTTTTACGGTCTGGCCAATATATCGACACACAATAATATGTAGCAAACTAAAAAGAAATTCTCCCGAATTGGGAAAGATAGTACAAGAGAAGAGATATCGTATCAGGACGTAAACATTACATTTTTCTTGTTCTTTTATATATATTTATTGTAATGTATTATTCGAAATAAACCTGCATTTCTATGAATTTCAATTTTTTTGCGGCCCAACTTAAGGTAAACCTTGTTTGTTTGGTCCAAGTTAACCTCTTTGAGTTTGACACCCTTAATCTAGATAATCTCGTACTTATAGGCTGACCATTGTGGTGGTGCACCACCCGACTGGAGAATATAAGTCATTGCAACTGTGGCACCAACCAAAGGTATCTTATCCAAAAAAGTAGTTTTCGTGCCAGCTTTCTCTTGAAAAAAGGAGGCCGAACACTGCACAGAACATATTTATCATAGGAGAATCTCACACGTGTTGCACGGTTGTTATTGCCTGTGTCACTTCCATCAAGTGCGAGACACAAAATTTTAGAATACATCTACCATACGTTTCGTTTAGGGGATCCGTGTCTGTGATTGTTACTGTTTTACATTATCAGAAAAGTGTACTCTTCTTTATGAATCACCATGTATTTATGACAAAATTTAAGAGTACACAAAAATTGTCATTTTCTTGCAAATTTTATAAAGTAGTTTTTTTTATTGCTTTGTGGTTATTTCACTACCATGAACTAGACTAAATTAATACATATGTGATTTATTCACGAATTAAGTATGCAAAAAATGAAATGAAAAAGCAATGTTCTTAAAACATACTAAGTTTCTGGGTGTGTATGTGTGAAATAATTTATTCAAAATAATTTATAATTGAAAATTGTTTTTATGTGTTCGAGAAATATAAATAGGGGACGGGAAGAAATTATATACGAGGGGTGATCAGGAAAAAAGTTTACAAGTCGAATAAAGAAATATTTGTTAACAATAGACAGAAAATACAAAAGGGAATTAAGAAGTATACGTGCCTATCACATTTCGACATAATCACCAAGTCTATTAAGGCATTTATCAGAAAGCAGAACCAACTTGCTTAACCCGTCTTGTTTAGAAATCAGGTTCCTGTTCACTGAGCCAGGTCTCAGCGAATGTTTTCACAGCACTGTCTTGGAATATCGCAGCACATCAGAAACGATATGCTGCACGCTGTTATAGCTCAGTCCCAGCTCTAACCAGATTTCTCTCAGAGTTACCCATTGATCATTTTGACTAATTTCTTCAATTCATGCCGTGTTGGTTTCTGTCGTTGAAGAACTTGGCCGGCCGTTCCTTGTCATATTGCGGTTTTCGACATTCTATCTGCCTGATTGAAAAGAGTGACACCATTTCGCTAGATCTTGTCTGCTCATTGCTCCTTCACCATAAACTTTCACGATTTGACTGTGAATCACTGATGTAGCAAGATCTGAGGGGGCCCTGTATCAAAATTCCTTCGGTTCCCTTCTTTAGATAAGGGAGCCCTGTTAGTGGGACTGTAGTTACACATGTGGAACCCCTGTAGCTAGGGGGCCCTGTATCATTGATACGGTGGTAGCTACGCCCCAGATGTGAATGTCAGATGTAGATACATTCTTTACCCATAAAAATAGAATCACGGCTCGCATTTCCAAATGAGACCAATTTCCTAAGCGTCTTGCAATTTCAATCGACATTAACCATCTGGAAACTTAGCTACCTACTCGCAAACAATCTGTAAGACAAGTAGCGCCATTTGTTTCCCCCCTGGGGAAACAAAATTTCACCACAATATATAGTTTTGAATGCTGCAGCTTGTAACTTTTTTTTCTGATCATCCCTCGTATCATGGAGAGAAATCCAATATTCACTTGGTGGATTGTTTACAGGTTGTTTTACATTACATTTGGGAATACTAGATTTAATCTAAGTATACAAAAATAAACCACTGAAATGGTATGTTTTTATTAGTATTTATGAATGATAAAAAATGCAAGATTTATTTATTTGGATCATATTTCCAGTGGTCCAACTACTGTAGTACACACAGTATAATGATGAATACTGTAGTGTTTCATATAGCTGACATTTACAGTATGTTCATAGCTTTTTTACATTTTTTTTAGTTGTATTACACATGTAAAAGTGTGGAAAAAATATCTCATCTACATTAATTTTTTTGACATTATCTTTCGGCAAACATTAATTAATTTATTAAATTAAAAAACGATTGTTTGCTTTATTAACATAGTAAGTACCATTTATTAATATGCAACCAAGCTGAGTTTTATAGCAGTCGCATTTGTCGATTAAATTCGCAGGTTTCATGACTTCAATTCCATTAATCCACACTCCTCCAAAGACTAATCGTGTCAAATAATGGAAGCTTGATTGATCATTAGTATTGCACTTAGAAGCAATGCTAGGGTTTTTAGCGAAGGACCATATAATTTTCATTAAGTGACGAGAGGTTGACACCCTTCTCTCCAAAATTCCGCTGCACGCCAAACGTGAAAACTAGGGCCTTGAAAGATTTAACGGATTGTTGAATGAATATTAAATTCTTATAGTTATTAACACTATATTGACTCCAATGACAAGGGATGTCTTAAGGCATGTGTCAACTTAACCCAGGGCCTCGGGCACAATGGGGGCCTCGTTTCATTTTCGACTCTTTATAAGATCTTAATTCGAATAATTTCAACGGTCAAATGTTATCTCCGATTGTATTCTCCAAAAAACTGGGAATTTGGACGATATGTCAATTGGTTAGATGGGATCACCGTTGTCCATTTACAGGAATAGGCCTCCCACTATACACCGTCAATACTCATTCAGTCAAAAGGCGACAGTTGGTCGAGCTGGTTTGTGCGATTGTGAGTCATGAATAGTTATTTATTTCGGGTTATTGTTTGTACGAGTATTGGACAACATATGCTATGTACTGTTTATTTTTAAGAGTCATAGGTGAGACCTACATTTGTGTAGGGGCCCAGGACCTACTTTTACGTAGAGGCCCAAGGCCTCAAGAAGTCTTAAGACGTCCTTGCCAATAACACTGGAAAAAATAATAATTAAATATTTGCTATACCCCTGGCACGATCATGCGAATTGGCCTTTTCCTGTGAAACCATCACCTGTGAAATTTTAAGAATTATATATTTTTTGACTCTAAGTTGATAGAAGAAGCAAACTTAATTCAACTAAAATTGTTACAAATAAGAAAAAAGAAATTAAGGATGTATTATTTATTCTTTTATTGATTCATTATTTATTTAATGGGGAAATCCTTAAGGCCTGTTTTTGTTTTTGGCAAGCATAAATACCGTAAAATCCGGCGTATAGCGCGCATTTTTAACACAAAAAATAAGATCGAAATGTATGGGTGTGCGTTATACACCGGGTATTAAAATAAAAGAGCTTTTTAAAAATGCCAAAAATGCAAAAATGCAAAAAAAAAAAAAAAAAGATGAGTACTTGAAAAAATTAGACTCCTACATATATCTCGAAATACTGTTTATTTAAAAGAAGTGACATTCCTTTTGAATTTACACTACTTTATTGCACTACTATTTTTTTTTGTAAAGCTTGGAATAATACTTCGAATAAATGACTTCAAAACATCTTCATCACGAGTTAAATTACTTTTGTTAGAAGGTGGCGATTCTGCCTTGTAGGTGGAGATTCTATCTTTTGATAAAAAATTATAACACTTTCTGCAAACCGCTAGCTAGTTCGATTCAGACTTTTCTTACATACGACTCTATTCCAAGAGCAAAAACATATAAGAATATCTAACCCTTACTATCGTGCGAGATGGGTCTTAAATGGATAAATAATGCATATTAGAAGTTCTTGACTCTAAACACTCTGCTATCGGAGCTCAAAATTATTACAATATAATGTAGAAG